>BLSH010096351.1:104838-119650 GCA_018402905.1 Glandirana rugosa | reverse complement strand
AGAGGTGCAAGGCTAAACAGAGTCAGTAGTCGCAAAAGACGCAAAGCGTCACCCTCTACACGTAATGGTCAAACACCGCGAAGGGAAGCCCAACCGGAGCAGAGAGGCCCACAAGTGGTTCCACCACCGGGTCTACAACCGCGACGACTCTGTCTCCATAGCGCCACCATCGCATGGAGCTGCTGAATGAAGACTCCCGTCTCAGCCGATGTCGAGACCTCCTCTTGCACTGTTAGTGCCATCGGTGCAACCTCCTCAAACCAACCGACTAGTTGGATGTTTTCAGCTTGCCTGGTGTTAGAAACACCCTTGCTTGTACCGTGTCCAGAATCAGACCCAGGTATTCCAGCCTGCAAGTCGGAGTCAATGATGACTTTTGTAGGTTGATCAGCCAACCAAACTCCTCCAACGTGGCTACCGTGATTGTCACGTTCTCCTCCAGAGCTGTAGCCGACTCTGCCCTCAGAAGTAAGTCGTCGAGGTACGCTACCACCGCGATACCTCTGTCTCAGCAGCGCCAACATCTGGGCCACCACCTTGGTGAACACCCGGAGAGACGAGGCCAACCCGAAGGGAAGCGCCACAAACTGGTAATGCACATCTCCCACTGCGAAACGCAGAAAACGCTGATGACTGAGACAAATCGGAACGTGGAGATATGCGTCCTTGATATCCAAGGACGCCAGAAATTCCCCTTGGCGTAGGGCGTCCACGACCGAGCGGATGGATTCCATCCTGAATCTCTTCGTCTCCACGAAGCGATTCAACGCTCTTAGATCCAAAACTGGTTTGACCCCGCCCTTTTTGGGTACCACAAAAAGGTTTGAATAAAATCCGTGAAATCTCTCCATCCTGGGAACCGGTATGATCACCCCCTGTTCGGCGAGAGCTCGGACAGCGCCTAGAAGCGCCTGATGGCGTTCCTGCGTGAGCCTCAGGTTTGAGGGGGAAGAATCTTTCTGGGGGGCAGAGAGCTGAATTCTATCCTGTGCCCGGAAGACACCACCTCCAGGACCCACCGAACGGTGATGCGGGCAGCCCACCTGTCTGCGAACCCCAGTAACCGCCCCCCCACCCGTACCACTCGAACGGAGGCTTAACCTCACAAGGTTACTACCCAAAATGTCCCTCTGAGCCCCCACCGGCCGGCTTACCACCAAAGCTGCCCAGACGCCCACTCTCCATGCCCTAAGGCGGCAGAGGGGTCCACTCACCAATCCTCGACGGGCGCAGCGGTAGCCACCGGAGCAGACTTACCATCCCTAGGGGAGGCATGCTGCTGGCCAGGCCCTTGGACAGGCGTACCTAGTCACTGGGCTCTAGTGGGTTTTAGCCACTGGCCGCCCGCACGGAACGGGCGCTATGCGATAGGCACCCCGAAGGGCATTCGCATAGTGTCGGCCGGACTGGGGAAAGATTTGGATTCGAGATATCCTCTATAACCACCAGCCAGCTTCTTGATAGCAGTCTTCATCAGATGAATCTTCAGGAGACAGCAGATCCCAAAGGGAACCAGGTCTACTCCTTGCACTAGGCAAAAGAAAACCGATGTGCTATGCAGAGCAGGGGGATTATATGCTGAGGTGAGGACGGCCCCCTGGGAGGGGCCAACCTACGCTTGTTTGTTTTTGCCTAGTCTACTCCTAGTAGGATGAGCATAACCCCCATGTGTCATAAGAAGGCTGCGTCTGTCAGTGAACGGAAGAGAAAAAACCTTCACCTGGGCTGCATCCAGGATCAGCCCCAGATATTCCAGGCGGTGGGATGGAATCAGGACTTCGGGAGGTTGATCACCCATCCAAACTCCTGCAGAGTGTGCAGGGTGCTCATCACATTGTCTGAGCGCTGGAGCCGACTCCGCTCACAGGTGGTCGTCCAGATATGCCACCACCGCAATGCCCCTTTGCCTCAGCAGAGCCAGAACCGGGGCCGGCAGTTTAGTGAAAATCCAAGGCGCCAATGCCAGGCCAAACGAGAGGGCCACGAACTGGTCATAATCCTCCCCAACCGCAAAGCACGGGAAGCGCTGGTGCCGGGCGCAAATGGGAATACGCAGGTACGCATCCTTTATGTCGAAGGAGGCCAGGAAATCGCCCTGGTGCAGAGGCCGCCACTATCGAGCGGACCGACTCCATCCGAAACCGGCGGACCCACACAAACTTGTTGAGGTCCTTCACGTCCAGAATGGGACGCACCCCGTCCTTCGGAACCACAAAAAGGTTAGAATAAAACTCTTGGGAACGTTACACCCGTGGAATGGGAACAATCACCCCTTGACCCAGTAGGTCCTGCACAGCCCCGAACAGGGCCCGCAGGCAGCTGCAGGTTGGAGGCAAAGAACCTGTCTGGGGGGCGGGAATGGGATTCTATGCTGTACCCAGAGACCAACTCGAGCACCCAGCGGTCCGAGATGCAAGAGGACCACCTGTCCGCAAATCCCAGGAGACGTCCCCCCACCCGAACACCGGGCAGGGCAACCCTTCATGCGGAGGAGCCTTGTCCTCTGGCTAGAGGCGCTTACGCGGCCAGGAACACTTCTGACCACCCGCGGGGGTCTTAGTGGACTGAACCCTTGCCCGAGGAACGAAAGGGACGAAAAGGCCGCTTATGGGCCGGAAATGAGGGGCCCTGTTGGCGACAGGAGTCCGAACCCCTAGACTCCAGGAGAAAGGTGCCCTTCCCTCCCGTGCGATCTTTGATCATCTCATCCAAAGGAAGCACCGAAGAGCTGCCCACCCAGGAAAGGAAAGTCCACCAGGGCCTTCACCAAGACCGCGGACGCCTTGGATATCAGGGGGGCCATGTCCAGGGCTGCATCGTACAGATACTGAGCCCCTTGGATCATGCGATCCGCAAGATCCAGTCTCCGGAGACGCATATGTCTTGCACAACTCAGTGTGTAGCAGCACAGAGGCCACAATGGGCCGCATGGCAGACCCAGTTAGAACAAATCGGGATCTGATGCAAGCTTCAGCCTTCCTGTCAGCCGGGTCCTTAAAGGACGGCGTGCCTTCGCCTTACTCAGGAGGGACGGGGGAACAACCACAGGAGGCGATGCCCATTTCTTCAATAATCTATCCTCAAAGGGATAACGCACAGTGAAACGCTGCGGAATGGGGAGGGAGCTCAGGGGCCGAGCCCAGTCCCTATAAACAAACATCCACATACGGAAAAAACCTTGGCCGCCAGGAATGGGCACCCCCCGAGAGGGTCCTGCTGCTTCTTCCAGTTGCAGGGTCTCACGCACTGAGATGATCAGAGCGTCTACAAGAGCCTTCTCGAGCGCAGCAGCGGACGCCTTAGACTCATCCCTGCTATCAGGGGCGTCTGGGATCTCGCCGTCCAACAGCTCAAGGGGGGGTCCCCGCAACGGAGGAGCCCCCCTCGGGGTCCGAGTCCTCCCCAGAAGGGGGGGGGCACAGGATGCTTTTTGGCGTCCCTGCGGTTCAACAGCGACTCTACCCGGGAGACCAACGTCTCCAGAACCGTGGACATGGCATCTACAAGGGAAGGGGCCCCTGAAATGCTGGCTGCAGGCACAGAGAGGTCCAGTGGGGTTAGCACCAGCCTTGGATGCCACACTGTCACCCACCCTGGCCCCCCAGAAAAAAAAAAAGAGGCCTATTGCCAGGAGACCACTGCACCCCCCATCCCACAGCTGCGCAAGGCTAGTCACAGGAGGCACCCCAGGGGGACTCGCCACCCGACCAGAGAAGAGCAGTCTGCTGCTGCTGTCCACCGCTGCCTACACTGCCGCTGTGCAGAGCCGCCGCCATGGAGATCCGCGCCATGCTGGGTGGGTAAATCGGCGCCAGAAATGGCCAGGACCGCCCCTCAGTACACACAGGCCTTCTAGTGTAGAAACCACAGGAAAATGGCCACCGATGCACACTAGAGGCCGAAACCTCGTGTAACAGCTATGCCAAAATGGCCGAACGATCCCATGCATATAAATGCGGCAGGTTACAAGAAAATGGCAGCTAGGTGCCAGCGAAATGGCCGACGATCCCGAGGCATGGGGGGGGCAGGGGGTGAGGCGGAGGGGGACCACTAGGGCCCATACACCTAATACACCCTGGGAACCCCGGGGAGGGGAAGGGAGGGTGTGACAGCGGGGTACTGGAGGGGTGGGGGAGGGGCAGAGCACCCACTACGCTCACCCCGGAGGGACCCGCCAGCTCCCCCAAAGTGGAGGGGGAGGGGGACGTACTTACCCCCATCTAGGTCGGGCGGTGCGGGGGATCCCACCCGAGACAGCTTACTCTCCTGGCTAGGTCGGAGGGAGCTGTCGGCCTGGACTGCGTGCGATGGCGGGGCGTTTAACCCGCAGGGCCACCCCGTCCGGTCAGGGTTTGTCACGGTCGACTCAGCGCGAAGCATCCGGTCTAACGCGTGATGGCCGGCTGGGGAGAGTACCTGGGTCTGTGACCCAGACTGCTGCCCAGCATGGCTGCTTGATTGTAGTCTTCATCTGTGAGGCTGTCTGACACCCGAAGTGGCCCAGAGGTACCACAGATCCCAACAGGGAGCCTAGGTCTAACTCCTTGCACTAGGCAGAGAAAACTGAGCTAGGTGTGGGGTTATCTGCCAGTGGGGATTGCTTTTAGAACTGCCTGTTCTGCCTAGTAAACTCCTGAAGAGGGCAGTATAACCCACTCAGTCCTAAGAGTTGCTGTGCTTGTCGATGAACGAAAGAGAAATCTTTCCAGCCCTCTCAAAAGTGCCCCGATTCTGTTAAAATCAAGTGAAATGTGTGTGGAAGGGACTACAGACTTCCATGCAGCATCATCACTGTCTGGATCCACCCACTTTCCTGTCATCTGCTTGATTGAGGTCGACTCTGTGCGCTCCCGAGACTTCAGCGCATAGCTGCTCTCCCTCCTCCCTCTCCTCTTCAGCATGTTCAGAATTATGAGCAAAGTTACTATAGCAGCACCGTTTGTGTGACTTCTCTCACCTTAGTCACTGAGTGCTGTGTATGACAATCTACATTATATATTTCTATCAGAGAAGAGTAGATATTTTTCAATAAATACACATTTGGATTTGACAGCAGACTAGCATTACATGCATTACTGTTATAGTAAACTAAAATCAGAGCAAATACTGATTCTTCCCACCTCCCAAGTGTCAGCTATCCTTGCTGCCTCCCAAGTGTCAGCCATGCTTTCTGCCTTCCAAGTGCCATAGTGATCCATCCTTCCTGCCTTCCATGTGCCATAGTGATCCTTTCTTCCTGCCTTCTGTGTGCTTTAGTGATCCTTGCTGCCTTCCATGTACCATAGTGATCCTTGCTGCTTTCCATGTACCTTAGTGATCTTTCCTGCCATCCTTGTGGCATAGTGATCCATCCTTCCCGCCTTCCATGTGCCATAGTGACCCTTCCTGCTTTCTATGTGCCATAGTGATCCTTCCTGCCTAAACTAAATCCTGTTAAAACTTTTCTTAAAAACTTCACATTTTTGCATATAATTGAAGTTTTACCCTAAGGGGTTTCCACCACTGTTCATAATTGTAGCCTTTAAAAAAAACACAAATGAATTTTGGTATAGGTCTTTTCACTAATTATTTGGATAATATATTTTCCTAAGTGGAGGAGGGTTCCATCACTATTCACAAGAGACTAATTATAAATTGTGAAATTGCCGATAATTTTCGGCTGTCTAAATTTCGGTGCATCCCTATTTAGAACACTTGATATTCTGTCTCTATCATTTAACCACTTGCCGGCCGTGTCATGTAGAAACACGGCCCCAAGGTGGATCAATTGTTCTGGGGGGGGCGTACTTTAATGCCCTCCCAGAATCACGCACCCGGGAGTATCTGACCGGATAGCAGTATATGGCCGCTTGCAGCGGCCGTTTACCACGTGATCGCTCCGTCAAATGGGGAAGAGATCAGATGTAAACAAGCTGGTGGATATCCGGCTCGTGCCTCCCCTCTCCGTGCCGATCAGTGCAGTGCGAGAGGAGAGGGGGGAGAGATCAGAAAAAGCAGTGCTGTGGGCAGGATCTGTAGTGCCCACAGCACTGCTATGTGCCAGTCTGCACCCCCCATCCATCAATGCTCACCCATCCAGCCAGCCTCATCCATGCTCACCCATCCATCCGTGCTCAGCCATCCATTCATGCATGCTCAGTCATCGCCATCCATACCACTACAGCGCCTCACAATAGTGTAATAGTTAATCAAATTAGATAAGAAATTTATGCCCCTAGAACACGTTTGTGCTCCCTGCATGTTGGGCCTCTATGTGGCCAGGCTGTGTAAAAGTGTCCCATGTAGTATTGCCATACTTGGGACGAGTAGCAGAATAAATTTTGGGGTGCAATATTTGCTATGTACAAAAAAAAAAAAAAAAAAGCTTTTTTTTTCTTTCCACATTTTCCAAAAACTTGTGGGGAAAAAAAAAAAAAATAGGATTTTTTGACTTACCGTAAAATCCATTTCTCTAAGTTCATTGACAGACACAGCATTCCATTATTCATTAATATAGGGTTATATCGCCCTCTACAAGAGTAGGTCTAGGCAGGAACACACACACACACACACACACACACACACACACACACACACACACACACACACACACACACACACACTTCTCAGCTATAGGCCTTCAGTTTATTAGCAAGCAGTATCAGAAGTCTCAAAACTCCCAAGAGGGTTCTGTGTCTGTCAATGAACTCGGACATGGATTTTACAGCAAGTCAAAAAATCCTATTATTTTCTTTTGTTCATTGACAGACAGCGTTCCATTATTCATTACCATAGGACCACCCAAAGCACTGCCAAACATGAGGGGGTGAGAAAACAAAAAAACCCCAAGGCTAACAGAAGAGCCAACCAGGTAACAGGAGCTCAACACAGAACTGGAGCCCAACCTGAACAATGCATCCTCAAGAAGGGATAGACCCTTCAAACCGCAGTCTGCAAAACCTGTGGCCAAAAGCAGCATCCGCAGATCACAGCACATCCACTTCATAGAATGTTGTGAGTGATCAAATGGCCGTCTGCCAAATTGCGCAACCGACACCCGATGACAGAGGGCCCAAGAAACACTAAGCACCTGAGTAGAGTGCACCGTAACAGGGAAAAAGGAGCCCGACCCCCCACAGAATAGGTCAGAGTCATCTGTCAGCCATCCAGAAATGGTCACAAATGCAGCAGACAGCCCCGTACTTGGTCCGACCGCAATCACAAACCAAGAGTGACCCCTGACAAGACTCAAGGGCTGCCAATACACCTGATCACCCCAAATTCCGTAGGATATGTTGACCAGGGACAGACAGGGTAACACAATGTCCTTATTCAAAAAGGAAAACGGGAAGGAATGGTAGACCAGGGCAAAAACCCACCGTATCCTTTCCGAACCCTGGGTAAAGTGTACAACAATTTAAAGTCCCCAGTCCCGACACCTTGCGAGAAGATGATCGCCACCAACAAAGGCCCCCTACTAAAAACAGAGCAAGCAGGGAAATCCCCCGAATCTCCATAAAACAGAGGCTTCTGTAAAACTGAAAACACCAAGTCCAGATCCCACGGTGGTAGAAGAGATCACACCAGTGGAGACAGATGTTGAGCTGCTGAACAGTATACACCAGGGGGACGCTGAAGACTCCCAAGGCTGACCTGGTACTTGATGGTACTCAAGCCCATGTCTGCTCAATCCCCTTTGAAGGAAGGGCAGAATGGGAAATACAGAGAAGGACGAAAGTGTCACGTCCAGTGGTATCTTTCCCTATAGGGAGACGCCTTAGTCTTGATCAGTGCCGGAACAGCACCTGGCTATCACAGCCTGGTCGTCAAAACAAAACCAGCGACTGTAAAGCAAGATGGAAGAACGGCCCTAGGGACCACAGATCCTCTAAGGGCAGTCACTAAGGAACGTCGACGACCAGGCGTACCAGTTCAGCTAACCCAGACCGACAGTACCAATCCGGAACCTACAGAGTGACCGGAATCCCTGTGGCCATGATCCTGTGCAAAGGCCACAATCGAAGCTGGGGAAGAGAAAAGGCCTTGACCAAACGATACCGGCCCCACAGGCCACCAGAGCATGTGAAAAGCCCACTGGAAGATCCCGTGACCGAGCTCTCGGTCCCTTCCTGTTGAGCAGGGACGCACCAAGTGCCCATTAGAGACCTATCCGAAGGAACACAGCCCAGCGAAGGACCCACACTAGCTGCCTGAGGCATCTGCCTGTCAGTATTCCACTCCCGGGAAACGTATGTTGGAGAGGTCTGGAACGATACGTTCTGGCCACCTGAGATTTCTGGCTACTGCCAGGGCTGCCAACACTCCATTCCTTTCGCCCTGGTGATTGGCATAGGCTACCGTTGTTGCTCTTGCCAACTGAATTCGCACCAGGAACCCCCGAAGTTAATCCACCCACGATCCAGATAAAGTCTGAGCCCTTGAAGGTCCTGGATATTTAGCAGTAGTCTGGATGTCTCCAGTGTTCAGTAACCTTGAGCCGACAGAGCTCAGTCCCAGGACACTTACCCACCGGTGACCACCATCTATGCACGGGGAGAATGGTTTGTTGACAGAGCAGATCCTAAGAGCAAAGCCACCAGACCAGGGAACCCCTGGCTTCCTGGCCCAGCCGATCCGATCGTTTAGAGACCTCGGGCACCAGTCCCATTACGCCAGGATCTCCCTCAAAAAGGGAGCTTGCATGGAACTGTGCAAATAGAAACGCCTCTAAAGGCAGATACCATTAGGCCCAACCACATGCAGGTCCGCAGAGCGCCCCACCTGCCAGACAACAGATGAAATGCAGCAACTCCTGGAGTTTTGTCCAGATCTAGAAACACAGGCCAGATAACCCAGTGTTCTGGAAAGAGCCAGAGCAGACTCCAGGTAGTATAGAAGCCAACTGGATTCTGTCAAGGTCTGTATATGAGCTACGTCGCCCTGCGGGGCAGTCGAGGGCTCTGCTCACAGAAAAAGATTGTCCGAGTACCCCAGGACCGCAAACCCCCACAGACATAACCAGGGGAGTGATGGTAAGACCAAAGAGGCAACACCACAAGCTGGTAATGTTCTCCTCTCACAGCAATACAGAGGGAATGCTGAGGTCGGGCACAGAGTGGAATGCTTAAGCAGGCATTCGTGATGTCTAATAAAGCCTGAAAAGTTCCCATGAGAAAGGGACGCCATCACCGTGCGGATGGACTCCATTCTGAACTACAATACCCACAAAAGCAGGTCAGATCGTCGAGGTCCAGAATTCAATGTACCATGCCCTCCACCTTTTGACCGAGAACAGGACTGACGAAAACCCCCGAGAAAATATTCCGACAGGAACCGGGACAAGCACACCCTGAAGAAACAGCCCCATGAGGAGAACTGCAAACGGTCTGGTGACAGACGCCTAATGGGAGGGAAAAAAAAAAAATCAATTTTGGGGAACAAGGCCGTAACACTTTCTTGTAACTGGACAAGATCAAAATGTCCCTCCCATTCCAGACACGAGTGAGGTCGCACCCTCAAGTTGAAGAGGCCTTGTCCACGTGTAAGAAAAACCTGCTCTCGGCTTGCCAGACCAGGTCCGTCCAGAACCTCCCAAGGAGGGTTTGAAAGGTTTCGAACCCCTGACAGGGGACCCTGAAGAATGAAGGCAACTATGTGCCTTGAAAGGAGGACCGCACTTGCTTTTCTATTTCAGACTGTGGGAGAGATGTACCTTCCCCCTTTGTGAGACACGCAACAATGTCATCCAGGGTTGCCCCGAAGCAACAATGGCCTTTAAAAACCCCAGTCCGCAGACCAACACTCAGGCTACTTACACGTCTAAGCACCACTGTAGAAACAAAGCTCAGTTACCAGGGTAACTGCGGCCAAGAGGTATAGGAACCCTAGATCAACAGGCACGCCAAATCAGCACAGGCAGGGGGATTCAGCTCCAGGCATGTCCGCTGGATCTGTAAAACCGGAGATTCCCCTACCGGCATCATGGTTGTCTCGTGCAGTTAAGAGACCAGGGGATCCACCACTGGTGGAACAGTCCACTTCTTAAGAAGTGGTACCCCCACCATGAGCCTCTTTGGAAGCACAAAGGGGCACTGTTGAACCTCCCATTCTTAATGGGCAAATGTTGCCAGATAGGAGGGAAAAGGGAATGCTTTCGCTGTGCCAGACCGCCCAGTATGCCACTTCAATTAGAGGAAACATCCACACTACCTGACTGGCCAGGGAGTGTGGTCACCGACCCATAAGGTGGGCCACAACTGTGGCCAGATTGTCCGAGGTCCCGCACCGAGGGCCCTGCACAGGGGACGCCACAGACGCCCCCGCACAGGGGACACAGGCCAAGGCCCCTCACCAGAGAACTGACCAAAGCCCCTCACAGGGGGTGCCTATCGAGGCCCCACGCAGGGGATGCCTATTGCGGCCCCCCCATAGAGGGCACAAGCTGAGGCCCTCCAGGGGACACCGCCCAAGGGAAGCCGAGTCAGGCGCAACATGTGGGACACCCACAGAGAACTCACACAAAAGGACCCCCAAAGGGGGGGGGGGGGGTCAGCATGAGGTCTAGTAGACCGAAAGCTGCCCCTAGCAGGTCGCGGCCTATATTTTCAGCCGCGAGCATGCAGCCCGCAGGTGGGCCAGTGGGCTGTGGCTGAGACAGGAGGCGGCAGCCTCTGCAGCCCGCCCTGCGGCTCCCACTCGGCCCTAGGTCGGTAGGTTGAAAGCTGCGGCTTAAAATTACTGGAGGGCCGCCGCAGGAGGCCACAATCGTGGCCTTCTGGTCACCCACCCCCAGGCCCATCTAAAGGCAGCAGCCGGGTCAGTGGGCTACCCCCATCCCCATAACCCCTAGGGTGGAAGGGGGGGGGGTGGAAAAGGGAGTCCAAAAAGGCAACTAGGCCAGAAGCCTGGGCCACACCTGGGAAGGGGGGGGTGGTGAACCCCAGAAAGACCGACCACCCCAGGGAGTACCCACACCCCATCCAGAGAAGGAGAGGTGGGGGGCCCTACTCCCCGATCCAGCGAAAGTCATGCGGGTACGCTCCCAGACAGATCCTCCTCACCACCTAAGTGGGGGGGGGGGCTGTTGGCCATGAGGAACGCTGCAACTTAGGCAGAGACACGGTTATATGCGACCTCGCGAGACGTGTAACACGCAGGACCAGCCCTCGCCCAGTGGGGCTATGTCGCGGCTGACCTAGCGCGTAGCTTCGGTCTGCACACACTCACTGGCCAGACTGGGGAGACCCTCTGGCCCTTGGTGACCAGTATGTCACCCACCCCGGTAGTTGATTGTAGATCTCAGCGGGAAAAAAAAAAAGTAAACAAAAAAAAAATTGTCAGGACTAAAAATCCCAGTAGGAAACAACGTCCTTACATCTGACTTGGCAGAAAAAAAACTGAAGGCCTATAGCAGAGAGGGGGATGTATATCATCTAGGACTGCCCATAGGCTTAGTCAGTTTTTTCTGCCTAGTCCTACTCATGTAAAGGGCGATATAACCCTATGGTAATGAATAATGGAACGCTGTGTGTCAATGAACGAAAGAGAAAGGACATGTTCAAGAGACTCATTTTGCCTCATAGAATATACGTTGGAGTGTTTGCTTTCCAAAATGGGGTCTTTTTTTGCGCATTTCCATTGTCCTGGTGCTCCAGGGCCTTCAAAAGTGCAAGAGGTAGTCAAGAAATGAGGGGTGTAATTTATGCTCCTAGAACGCCTGATGGTACTCCCTGCATGTAGGGCCTCTGTATGTGGCCAGGCTGTGAAAATGTCCCACACATGTGGTATCGCCATACTTGGGAGTAGTAGAATGTGTTTTGGGGTGTAATGTGTGGTATGCATATGCTGGGTGTGAGAAATAACCTTTTAATGTGACAATTTTGTGGGAAAAAAAAATAAATAAATAAATTCTTCATTTTGTAAAATAGTGGGAAAAAATTACAACTTCAAAAAACTTGCCATGCCTCTGACTAAATACTTTAGACGGTCTACTTTCAAAAAGGGGTCATTTGTGGGGCATTTGTCCTGGATTGTTAGGGTCTCAAGAAATGGAGTTAGGCCATCAGTGCATGAGGTGTGATCAACTTTCACTGATTGGCACCATAGCTTGTAGACTCTAACTTTCACAAAGACCAAATAATATACACCAATTTGCGTCATTTTTACCAAAGATATGTAGCAGTATATATTTTGGCCAAAATTTATGAAGAATGTGAGCACTGAAAGCTGAAAACTTGTCTGGTTAGGAAAGGGGTTGAAGTGCCCAGTGGTTAAAGGGATTTTATTATAACTTGCCGTAAAATCCTTGTCTCCGAGTTCACTGACAGACACAGCCTTCTTATGACACATGGGGTTATGCTCAAATCACTAGGAGCAGACTAGGCAAAAATAAAACAAAAGCATAGGTTGGCCCCTCCCTGGGGGCAGTCCTCACCTTAGCATATAATCCCCCTGCTCTGCATAGCACATCAGTTCGTAACAAGTCGTACAAACTCAACAGAGGGGTGGGTGCTGCGTCTGTCAGTGAACTCAGAGAAAAGGATTTTACGGTAAGTTATAATAAAATCCCTTTTACTCTTCCGTTCACTGACAGACGCAGCCTTCTTAATGGCACGTGGGGACGTCCCAAAGCTGTGCCAATAAAGAGGGGTGGGCAAACTAACTGTACCCAACAAAAAAAGCCCTCTCAGGAGGTGCCATCCGCGCCTACACTGCCGCTTGTAATACTTTGCGACCAAAGGCAGCATCCGAAGACACTGAAACATAAATTTTGTAAAACTTCGTAAATGTGTGCACTGAGGCCCAAGTAGCCGCTTTGCACACCTGAGACACCGAAGCCTGGTGTCTAAATGTCCAGGAAGTACTAACTGCCCTGGTGGAATTAGCCGTGACTGGAAACGGGGGAACCTTGCCCCAAACCTCATATGCATGAGTCACAGTCTTCCTGATCCAACGAGAAATGGTAGCCGACAAGGCCGCCATGCCTTTGCGCGACCCTTCCGTCAGCACAAAGAATCTGATTTTCTACAGCTTCTTTTCGGAAGTTTAATTAATACACCCGCAAAGCCCTCACCACATCCAAAGAATGCAGTTCAACCTCTTTGGGATGCGACGGATGCGGGCACAATGAGGGAAGAACAATATCCTCATTCAAATGAAAAGAAGAAACCACCTTCGGAAGAAACGAAGGGGAAGGTCGTAACACCGCCTTGTCCTTATGAAGGACCAAGTAAGGTGACTTGCAGGATAATGCTGCCAACTCAGACAGACACCCGCCTAGCGGATGTGACAGCAACCAGAAAAGCCACTTTCTGCGCCAATAGTCGCAAGGGAATGTCCCTAATCTTTTCATATGGTGGTTTCTGCACCACAGAAAGCACCAGATTCAAATCCCACGGCACCAAGGGCGACCGTATCCGAGGGGCCACATGACGTACACCCTGTACAAGTGTACGGATCAATGAATGAGACGCCAAGGGCCGTTGAAAAAGAACCCCCAGGGCCAAAATCTGACCCTTAAGCGTACTTAACGCCAGGTCCTTGTCCAGTCCCTGCTGCAAAAAAGTCAGTACTCTGGACACTATACAAGAGCGGGGGTTCCAACCCCCGCCTCACACCAGGTAATATAGGCCTTCCAGATCCTATGATAAATCTTACGTGAAGTACTTTTACGTGCTTCAAATCATAGTAGGGATCATGGAGTCCGAGACACCCCTATCCCTCAACACCTGGGACTCAATAGCCAAGTTGTCAAAGCCAGCGAGGGTAAAGCAGGGTGCAAGATGGGCCTCTGAGACAGTAGGTCTCCGCGAAGCGGAAGACGGAACATCCGACACCATCCGCACCACGTCGGCGTACCAAGGACGCAGAGGCCAATCCGGAGCTACCAGGATTGCCGGGATTCCCTCTGCTTCTATCGCAAAACCCGCGGTAGAAGCTTTAAAGGAGGAAAGACGTACAGTAGCCGATACCAACCCCACGGTGCTACCAGCGCGTCCGGAGGCAACTGCCAACGGATCTCTTGTTCTGCACACAAAGGTCTGTACCTTGTGATTGAACCTGGAGGCCATGAGGTCTACCTCTAGCGTGCCCCACTTGAGGCAAATCTGGCGGAACACTTCTGGATGTAGGGACCATTCCCCCTGATCCGGAGTCCGGCGGCTGAGAAAGTCCGCCTGCCAGTTTTCCACGCCTGGGATGTAGATTGCAGGGAGAGCTGGCACATGACGTTCTGTCCACCGAAGGATCAGAGCCGCCTCAGCGGCTGCTGCCGAGCTTCTTGGTCTGCCCTGATGGTTCACATATGCCACCGCCATGGCATTGTCTGACTGAATCCGGACAGGGAGGCCTCGCAGCCTTTCCTACCAACAGGACAGACAAAGTCTGATCGCTCTCAGTTCCAGTACATTTATTGGAAGGCAAGCTTCCTGCACTGACCAACGACCCTGGGCAGAGAACTGACCCAGGACCCCTCCCCAGCCCGATTGGCTGGCGTCCATCATTACTATCAACTAATTGAGGGGGAGAAAACATTTTCCCAACTTTAGGGCCGGAGCCCGAATCCACCAAATCAAGGATCCTCGGGACTGATGATCCAACCTGATCAGTCTGTCTAGGGATTGGTCCCATTGCGACAAAATCGCCTTCTGCAAGAGCCGAGTGTGACTCTGGGTGTAAGGTATTGCTTCGAAAGCCGACACCATGAGCCCCAACACTCGCATATAGAACCATAAGGAGGATCACTGGCGTGATAACAGAGTTTGCACTGCTGCCTGAAGTGTCAGGAGCTTGTTTGGTGGTAAAAATACCCTTGCCTGCCCCGAGTTCAGAATCA
>BLSH010096351.1:46299-60422 GCA_018402905.1 Glandirana rugosa | reverse complement strand
TGCCCTGATATATCCACAAGGACCCCCCCCCCAGAAATCATTTGCACCGATTGTCTCAGACTGCATGAGCGCCATTTTCCTGAACATATTCCCCAACAACCAGAAGACGCCAAAAAAAGATGTTGGGTGTGCAGCAAAAGAGTTAGGAAAAAACAGTTTCTATTGTCCCCAACGTCCCTCCAATCTTGGCCTTTGCATTGGACAATGCTTCAGACGCTTTTACACACTTGTAAATTATTAGTATTTCAATAATATTTCAAATAGACTGCCATTTCCCAATTTTCAATTCCTGTGCCGATTTTCCTGGACCAACCATACAACTGCCTTCTATGTGAACTGACCCTGGCCTGTTTATGGACTATGCCTCTGCCTGCATTGTTTATCCGCCATATTTCTGCCTTTCACGTGAACTGACCCTGGACTATGGCTCTGCCTACCATCTATTTCTGCCTTTTACCTGCACTGACCTTGGACTATTGACCATGTTTTTGCCTGCCCCTTGGACTGATCTTTCACCCTGCTACACAGGGGTCTCACATATGTGAGGAGCTCCAGAATGATGTTCTGATTTGAGAAAACAAGTTATTGGTTTTCTCTTTGTTTCGGAATTCCCAGAACAGGGTCTGGTGTCTGGAGGCTTCAAAGCCATTTAGGTGGGAGAAGCCTCTACCCCTGCACGCATTCTTTCCTGACCGAGGCCCTAAGCTTGATGGTCCTGCCTGCTGCCTGGACAGATACTTTGGCTGCACTGACAATATCTCTGCCTGCACTGACCAAGGACTTTTAAGGGACCATGTGCCTGCTGCCTGGACCCAATATCTTTGGCTGTACTCTGCCTGCTCCTGCTGCATCTCTACCTGCGCTATGGACAGTATTGCTGCATGGACGAACATTTTCCTGCTGCTGACCACATCCCTGCCTGCTACCTGGACCAATGCTTTGACTGTGCTGCCAATATCTCTACTTGCTACTATGGACAGTATTCCTGAGGCTACCTGTTTTGCTGTGCTTGTCCATGTTCCTGCCTGCTGCCTGTACCGATGCTCTCCTGTTGACCACTGCACTACTAAAACCACAGGTAATCTTTTCTTACCCTTTGCTCAGCAGAATGTATTTTGGTTTGTAATTTCTATGTACTGTACAGATGAGAGATGTGCAATTTATGGTCATAGATCGCCAAAAGGTGCTACTTCAATGTTAAGCCTCAGCATGTGGCCAGGCTGTGTAAAAGTCTCACATGTGGCATAGCCATACTCAGGAGTAGCAGAATGTATTTTGGGGTGTCATTGCAAGCAAGCATATGCGGTGTGTGAGAAATAACTTAATGACAAGTTTGTGACTGACACACACACACACACACACACACACTTTTTTTTTTTACCAAAGATAGGTAGCAGTATAAATGTTGGCCCAAATTTATGAAGAAAAATTACTTTTTTGCAAAATTGTTAAATAGAAACTAAGGGGGGGGGGAAGCAAGCTGACCCCTCCCAGGCGGCCGTCCTCACTCCAGCATATAATCCCCCCCCCCCCCCGCTCTGCATAGCATATCAGTTCGTAACAAGCCGTACAAACACAACACAGAGGGGTGGGTGCTGCGTCCGTCAGTGAACTCCGAGAAAAGGATTTTACGGTAAGTTCTTAATAAAATCCCTTCTCTTACGTTCACTGACAGACGCAGCCCTTCATTGACAAGTGGGGATATCCCAAAGCAGTGTCATTCAAGAGGGGTGGGTAAACAACAACTGTACCAAACAGATTCTCTCAGGAGGAGCCAGCCACGCCTACACCAGCACCTGTAAAACTTTACGGCCAAAAGAAGCATCCGCAGATGCTGACACATCAACTTTGTAAAACTTAGCAAACGTGTGCACCGAGGCCCAAGTAGCCGCCTTGCACACCTGGGACACCAAAGCTTGGTGTCTGAAAGCCCAGGAAGTACTAACTGCCCTGGTGGAGTGAGCCGTGACTGGAAAAAGGAGGGACTTTGCCCCGAACAGTATACGCATGGGTCACGGTCTGTCTGATCCAACGGGAAACCGTAGCCAACGAGGCCGCCAACCCTTTGCGCGGTCCTTTTGTTAGCACAATACGCATCAGACTTCCAAAAAAGGAGCTGTAGCCGCCAAATACACCCGCAAAGCCCTCACGACATCCAAAGAATGTAACTCAAATTCCTTGGGATGCTATGGGTGCGGACATAATGAAGGGAGAAGAATATCCTCATTAATGAGAAAAGAGGAGACCACCTTCAGTAGAAATGAAGGGGAAGATCGCAAGACCGCCTTGTCCTTATGAAGGACCAAGTAAGGAGACTTACAGGACAATGCTGCCAACTCAGACACCCGCCTAGCGGATGTAATGGCCACCAAGAAAGCACTTTTTGCCACAGCAATTGTAAGGGAATATCCGATTTTCTCATATGGCGGTTTCTGCAGTACAGAAAGTACCAAACTCAAATCCCACGGTGCCAAAGGAGACCGTATCTGAGGAGCCACATGGCGTACACCCTGTACAAATGTACGTATCAACGAATGTGACGCCAAAGGCCGTTAAAAGAAAAGAATTGGCAGAACCGAAATCTGACCCTTGAGTACTCAATGCCAACTTGTTATCCAGGCCCTGCTGCAAAAAAGCCAGCACCCGGGACACAATGTAAGAGCGGGGGTTCCAACCCCCCGCCTCACACCATGCAATATAGGCCTTCCAGGTGCGATTATAAATCTTGCGCGAAGTACACTTGCGCACCTTAAGCATGGTAGGGATCACAGAGTCAGAGACACCCCTATCCCTCAACACCTGGGACTGAAAAGCCAAGCCGCCAAAGCCAGCGAGGGTAAAGCAGGGTGCAGGATGGGTCCCTGCGACAGCAGATCTTCGCGCAGCGGCAGACGCCAGGGAACATCTGTCACCATCCGCACCACGTCGGCGTACCAAGGGCACCGAGGCCAATCCGGAGCTACCAGGATTGTCGGGATCCCCTCCGCTTCTATCCTGCGCAGTAGTCACGGTAGAAGCTTGATGGGGAGGGAAGGCGTACAGGAGCCGATACCGACCCCAAGGTGCTATCAACGCGTCGGTGGCGACCGCCAATGGGTCCCTTGTTCTGCACCTTGAACCTGTCTGGCGTGCCCAACTTGTGGCAAATCTGGCGGAACACCTCTGGATGTAGGGACCATTCCCCCTGATCCAGCGTCTGGCGATTGAGAAAGTCCGCCTGCCAATTTTCGACGCCCGGAATGTAAATGGCGGAGATTGCCGGCACATGAAGTTCTGCCCACCTCAGAATGTGGGCCGCTTACGCAGCCGCTGCTGAGCTACTTGTTCCGCCCTGATAGTTCACGTACGCCACCGCCGTGGCGTTGTCCGACTGAACCCGAACCGGGAGGCCGCGCAGCCTTACCGTCCGGTGGCAGAGGTAGACCCTGATCGCCTTCAACTCCAGCACATTTAATCGGAAGGCGGGATTCCTGCGCTGACCAATGGCCCTGAGCAGACAGCTGCCCCAGGACCCCCCCCCCAGCCCGATAGTCACGACGGACGCCAGCCTATCAACCCATTCAGGGGGAGGAAAGACTTCCAACGTTAGAGCCGGGGCCCGAAGCCACCAGGTCAACAATCCTCTGGTCTGATGATCCAATCTGATCAGCTGGTCCAGGGACAGCGGAGACTTGTCCCACTGTGACAGAATCGCTCGCTGTAAGCGCCAAGTGTGACTCTGGGTGTAAGGTATCACCTCGAAGGCTGAGAACATGAGCCCCAACACCCGCATACAGAACCGTAAGGAGGACCACTGGCGTGACAGCAGGGTTCGCACCGCTGCTTGCAGAGTTAGTAACTTGGCCGGAGGCAAGAACACTTTCGCCTGCTCAGTGTCCAGAATCAGACCCAGATATTCCAGTTGACAGGATGGGGTCAACGTCGACTTCTGCAGGTTGATCAGCTAGCCGAAGTCTTTCAACGAGGCCATGGTGATCGTCACATTTTCCTCCAGGGCCGAAGCAGACTCCGCTCGCAGGAGTAAGTCGAGGTATGCTACTACCGCAATGCCTCTCTGCCTCAATAGCGCCGGAACCGGAGCCATCAGCTTGGTGAACACCCGAGGAGCCGAGGCCAGACCGAAGGGAAGTGCCACAAATTGGTTATGTAGATCCCCCACCGCAAAGCGCAGAAAGCGCTGGTGCCGGGGACAAATGAGAACATGGAGATACGCGTCCCTGATATCCAGCGACGCCATGAAGTCCCCTTGGTGCAGGGCGGCCACGAGCGATCGGACAGATTCCATCCTGAACTTTCGCGCCTTCACGAAGCGGTTTAGCGCTTTTAGGTCCAGGACCAGCCTGACCCCACCCTTTTTGGGCACCACAAAGGTTTGAATAGAAGCCGCGGAACTTTTCCAGCGGAGGTACCGGCACAATCACCCCTTGTTCGGAGAGCGTCTGAACAGCCCCTAGAAGAGCCTCAACGCCCCTGAGGGAGTCTCAAGTTCGATGGGAAGAACCCGTCTGGGGGTAGAGTGCTGAACTCTATCCTATAACCGGAGGACACCACTTCGTGCACCCACCGGTCGGAAATGCGGGAAGTCAACCTGTCTGCGAACCCCAGAAGTCGGCCCCCCACCCGATAATCGGGTGGGGGCAACCCATCATGTGGAAGAGGACTTATCCTCAGTCTTTTCGCTCTTGCGCTCCCAGGGCAGTTTACCGGACCCCGAAGCTGACTTGCCAGGCCTTGAGCCCTTGCCCGCTGCTCCGGGTGCACAAAAAAAAAAAAAAAAAAAAAAAAAAAAAAACCTCTGACCCAAAGAAGCAGGAACCTGCTTACGGCGGAACTCTTGCCGCCAGGGCTCCGGGAGAAAAGTACTTCAACCCGGTGAAATCTTTAATGATTTAATCCAACTGTGTCCCAAAAAGCCGACCGCCCTGAAAAGGGAAGATCCGTGAGGCCCTTTTTAGACGCATGGTCACCCGACCAACAGCGTAACCACAGCACCCGTCTGATAATGACTGCAAAAACAGACATCTTAGACAGCATGGGAAGCAGGTCCAAAGCTGCGTCACACAGGTACCGAAGACCCTGTATCAGATGGTCCGCTCGCTGTGACGCCTCAAGTGAGCACCCGCAGCTCAACTCATCGTGCAACTCAGTCGCACACTCGGTAAGGGATTGAGCCACCATGGCTGACGCCAGAGCTTGTCTCATGGCCGACCCCGCCACCAAGAACAGTGCCCTGGATACCGCCTCCGTCCGCCTATCGACCGGATCCTTAACAGAGGGAGACCCCTCCAAGGGGATGGTCGTTGCCTTATTCAGGTGAGCCACCGGAGGGTCCACTGCGGGGGATGCCCACTTCTGCACAAAACAATCCTCAAAGGGATAGCGTCCGAGGGCTCCAGTTCACCATCCGAGAGCTCCACAGGGGTCCCCCTGTCCACTGAGGCCCCTTGCGGTTCAGAATTCTCCCCTGAGGAAGGAGGGGGAGGAGGGGTGGGCGCTTTTTAGTCACTCCCTTAGCACAGCACCTCCCAGGGAAAAAATTCCCCCCAATACGGACCTTAGCTGATCCAGGGGAACCAGAGGGCCCAGCGCAGGTTGCGCTTCAACCAACTCCTCCTGGGAAGAACCCGCAGGTTCAGCCGCCATTGCGCCACCGGAACACTGACAGGCCAAAAGGCCCTGACACCCCCACAATGCAGCCCCACAGAGCAACCGGGAGACACCCAGGAGGACTGCACCCACCGCTACACTTGCTGTGTACGATTGCCCTTCAAGCGCTGCATCCCAGTAGGAGTGCTTTGCCGCCAGTCAGGAGCCTGCGCCGCCCTGTGCCATCCATGCTGTCCCAGAGGGAAAGAGGAAGAAGCGGCGTCAGCCGCACATTTTCATCCAGGCACATCAAACATGGCCGCCGAGTGGTCACAAGAGGCCAAAGCCTGTTACACAGACCGCGACTACGGCAAAATGGCCGCCAGTCCACCACTAGAGGCCAAAATAGACCACAAAATGGCCGTGGCTACGGCACAATGGGGGCCATGCGCCGCAAAATGGCGGCGGATCGCCTCATGGTGGCTTTTTGAACGTGGGGTGTAGGACGACCCTGAACAAAAAACAAACCAGGGGGACCTGTAGCCCTCAAAACCTTCCACCTGCCGGCCTAGTCTGCCAAAACGCCCAGCCCCCCCCTCCGCACCCCTGGGTCACTCACCAATCCGACGGGCGACCCGGCTGCAGACCTTCCTCCCATCTGGTGGGGAGGGATGATGCAGGCCAAGCGCCCCTGGACGCGAGCACAGCCCGGTCACTGGACGCAAGTGGGGGTCACCCACTGGCCTGCCGCACGGAACGGGTACAATGCGGCGGACCACGCCAAGACTAAGGGTAGCTCGCATTGGTCGGCCGCGCTGGGGAAATTTTTGGATTCAGGATATCCTGTATGCCTCAGTCGGCTAAGAAAAAGGTCCCAGGTCTAACTCTTTGCACTAGCATAATAAAACTGATATGCTATGCAGAGCGGGGGGGTCAGCTTGTTTTTTTTATTATTTGCCTAGTCTACTCCTAGTAGGATGTGCATAAACCCCACTTGTCAATGAAGGGCTGCGTCTGTCAGTGAACGTAAAAGTTTTTTTTTTCCCCTAAATTTTTGCTATTTTTTTGCTTATATTGCAAAAAATAAACCCAGCGGCGATTAAATACCACCAAAAGAAAGCTCTATTCGTGAGAAAAAAAAAAAAGATACAAATTTTGTTTGGGTACAGTGTAGCATGAGAGAGCTTTTGAGATTCAAAATGTGAGCTCTAAAAGCTGAAAATTGGTCTGGGCAGGAAGGGGGTATAAACGTCCTGTATTGAAGTGGTTAAAGTTGAATTATTAATCCCAGCTATACTGGGCCAGAACTAGTCCGGAATCTGAGTTGCACTGACCCAGTAAGTGTCCAGGGCCGTAATGCAGCATCCTTAGTTGCCTGGTCTGCTTCCATGTGTGAGTTTTACTGTTAGGATGGCTACCTCGGCAAGAAGCTGGAAGGCTGAAGACAGCCAATTAGCTTAGAAAATATATACAGTTGCGCTAAAGTGCATACAAATACAAAACGTGATCAAAAATGTATAAAGCGCATCAGTATTGAGGCAAAAAGAAAAAAGGAAACAAAGTGTCCAAATCCAAACTAAAATGAACAAAAATGAATGTTCTCAGTGATGGGTGTTCCAATAAAATATCCAAAGCCTCTATTGATAGGAAAGATCCTAGGGGATAGAAGCCAAAAAGTTGTTTCTGGTGGATGCCTACCTATGCCAATTGAACAACGGTGGACAACTTTTTGGCTTCTATCCCCTAGGATCTTTCCCATCAATAGAGGCGTTGGATATTTTATTGGAACACCCATCACTGAGAACATTCATTTTTGTTCATTTTTAGTTTGGATTTGGACACAGTTTCCTTTTGCCTCAATACTGATGCACTTTATAGGTTTTTGATCACATTTTGTATTTGTATGCACTTAAGCGCAACTGTTTATATTTTCTAATTTATCTGTGTTATCACACGGTCTGTTGCTGCTGCACTTGACACTTTAGCGCAATACTTCTTTTTAAATTTTAATCAATTCGCTTAGCATACTTGATTGGTTTACCTGTTGAAGTGTAAAAAAAAAAAAAAAAAAAAATAAAAAACCCCCACACATTAACTTCTAGCCCTTCTTCTATTGGAACCAAAATCTCTCCAAATTTCCCTACTATCTAAATATACACACTTTTTTTTGCATTTTTATCTTTCAATAAATTTTTATTGAAAATTATTCAAACATATGTATCTTGCATTAGTACATTTTACATATAGTAGTGCATATACAAGGAAATGTAGAGAAAGCATTAAGCCATTAACAAACTGTTACCAATGGTGGCTAAAGGATGCGTTCATTCCTTTACGTACAGGTGCGACACCTGGTCCCCACAGAGCTGGGTAGTTCAGGAGAATGAGTACTTCCACGGGGTAGGCTCAACCCCCCCCCCCCAGGGGTTATAGGTCAGCCCCCTTGTGTTTGAAGGTAAGAGTAAGATGTTCTCGCTGTCAATTTTTATGACTCAGGGAAGGCTATCATCGCACCCGGTTACTGGCATGGTAATTGTCATTTTGTTACGATCATTTATTAAATACTAACTAAAATAAAAGTTTAACACTAACAATGTGAAGCCTTCTCGGTTTTATAGTAAGCTTGGAAGTGTAAAAAGGGGAAGAAAGATATAAGAGAGTGGGGGGGGAGGGGCAAAGGGAACCATAATTGGTGTAATTTGTTGTAGGTATTTCTATCTGTCGCTAGTGTCAATTCGTATGTGTAATGTTCTTGGACCCGTTAGATCACCTGAATTAGTTGTGGTTCTTCGCCTTGAACAGTACGCATGGGTCACAGCCTGTCTGATCCAACAGGATATAGTAGCTGACAAGGCCGCCAAACCCTTGCGCGGTCCTTCCGTCAGTACAAACAAAGCAGACTTCCGAGAAGCTGTAGCCGACAAATACACCCGCAGAGCCCTTACTACATCCAAAGAGTGCAAAGCAATCTCCTTGGGATGAGACGGGTGTGGACACAAAGAAAGAACGATGTCCTCATTAATGTGAAAAGAAGAAACCCCCTTCGATAGGAATGAAGGAGAAGGGTGCAGCACCGTCTTATCCTTATGAAGGACCAAGTAGGGAGACCTACACGACAAAGCCGCCAACTCAGACACCCGCCTAGCGGATGTAATGGCCAACAAAAAAGCCACCTTGTGACAGCAATTGTAAGGGAATATCCCCGATTTTCTCATATGGCGGTTTCTGCAGTACAGAAAGTACTAAATTTAAAACCCACGGTGCCGCGGCGACCGCACCCCGAGGAGCTACACGACGTACACCCTGTACAAATGTACATATCAAAGAATGCGTAGCTAAAAGGACGTTGAAAAAGAATCGCCAGAGCCAAAATCTGACCCAGAGTGTACCCAAAGCCAAATTGTTATCCAGGCCTTGCTGCAAGAAGGCCAGCACACGGGATAGAGAAAAAAAAAAAAAAAAAAAAGTGTGACGTTTCCAACCCCCCGCCTCACACCAGGCAATATAAGCCTTCCAGGTGCGATGATATATCTTACGCGACGTACACTTATGCGCCTTAAGCATGGTAGGGAACACGGAGTCAGAAACGCCCCTATCCCTCAGCACCTGGGATTCAATAGTCAAGCCGTCAAAGCCAGCGAGGGTAAAGCAGGGGTGCAGGACTGATCCCTGCGACAGCAGATCTTCGCGAAAACCGCCAGGGAATGTCTATTACCATCCACACCATGTCGGCATACCAAGGGCACCGAGGTCCATCCGGAACCACCAGGATTGTCAGGATTCCCTCCGCTTCTATCCTGAGCAGGAGCCGCGGTAGAAGCAGTAGGAAAAAAGGTGTACAGAAGCCTGTACCGGGACCAAGGTGCGACTAGGGCGTCCGTGGCGGCTGCCAACGGATACCTTGTCCTGCACACAAAGGTCTGCACCTTGTGATTGAACCTGGACGCCATTAAGTCCACGTCTAGTGTGCCCCACAGTTTGCAAATCTGGGAGGAACACTTCTGGATGCGGAGACCATTCCCCCGATCGAGTCACGACTGAGAAAGTCCGCTTGCCAGTTTTCTATGCCCGGGATGTAGATGGCAGAGATTGCCGGCACGTGAAGTTCTGCCCACCTCAGAATGTGGGCCACCTCCACAGCTGCTGCCGAGCTCCTTGTTCCGCCCTGATGGTTCACGTACGCCACCGCCGTGGCGTTGTCAGACTGAACCCGAACAGCACATTTATTGGAAGGCGCAATTCCTGCTTCGACCAATGGCCCGGGTCCCGAAGCCACCCGGTCAATGACCCCCTGGTTTGATGATCCAAATTGATCAGCTGGTCCAGGGACAACTGAAACTTCTCCCACCGTTACAGGATCCCTCGCTGCAAGAGCAGTGACTCTGGGCGTACGGTATTGCCTCGAAGGCCGAGATCATGAGCCCCAACAGCCGCATACAGAACCGTAAGGAGGACCACCGATGTAATGGCAGGGATCGCACCGCTGCTTGTAGCGTCAGCCACTTGGCCGAAGGTAGGAACACCTTCGCCTGCTCCATGTCCAATATTAGACACAGATATTCCAGACGACTGGACAGGGTCAATGTCAACTTCTGCAGGTTGATCAGCCAGCCGAAGTCTCTCATCGAGGCCATGGTGCTAGCAACATTGTCCTCCAGAGCCGAAGCTGACTCCGCTCGCAGGAGCAGATAGTCGAGGCATGCTACCACAGCAATGCCTCTCTGCCTCAATAGAGCCGGCAGCTTGGTGAAGACCCGAGGCCAGACCGAAGGTAAGTGCCACAAATTGTTAAAGTAGATCCCCTACCGCAAAGCGCAGGAAGCGCTGATGCCGGAGACAAATGGGAATATGAAGATAAGCGTCCATGAAGTCCAGAGACACCATGAAGTCCCCTTGGTGAAGGGCGGCCACGACCGAGCGGACTGGTTCCATCCTGAATTTCCATGCTCTCAAAGTGACTGAGCGCTTTCAGGTCCAGAACTGGCCTGACCCCATCTCTTTTGGGCACCACAAAGAGGTTCGCCTAGAAGCCGTGGAACCGGCACAATTACCCCTTGTTCGGACAGCGTCTGAACAGCCCCCAGCAGAGCTTCCCGACACCCCGAAGGGAGCCTCAAGTTTGATGGGAAAAACCTGTCTAGGGGTAAAGTACTGAACTCTATCCTGTACCCAGAGGACACCACTTCCCACACCCACATATCGGAGATGCGAGCGGTCCACCGGTCTGCGAAACGCAGAAGCCGGCCACCCACCCGAGAGTCGGGCGGGGACAACCCATCATGCGGAGGACTTGTCCTCCATCTTTTTGGGCTTGCGCAGCCAGGGCAGCTTGCCAGACCCTGTGGCAGACTTGCCAGGCCACGAGCCCTTGCCTGCTTAACCGGGCGAGGGCATTTTTTTGCTTAAAGATCACGATTCTCGTGGCGTAACATCTTTCATATACAAAAAAATTGTGCTAACAGCACGGTTTCTTTTTTTTAAGTAATTTTTCCCCAAACAACATGTGACATAAAATATTGCAACAAACGCCATTTTATTCTCTAGGGTCTCTGCTTAAAAAAAAAAAAAACAAAAAAAACCCCACATAATGTTTGGGAGTTCTAAGTAATTTTCTAGCAAAAAATACTGGATTTTTAACTTATAAACAACAAATGTCAGAAAAGGTGTGTGTGTGTGTGTGTGTGTGTGTGTGTGTGTGTGTGTGTGTGTGTGTGTGTTTCGTGGGGATCACTTTATGGGAAAAGATTCAACGTGGATGTCAGTTTCATAAAATCTGGCAACCTGCCAGGTTTATTATTTCAGGTTTGCAAGTTCAAAACAAACAGATTCCACTCTATACAGTGTGGGGTTGTCCCCAACACCCACAAAACAAGCACATTGCAAATCTTGCTTTGAGGATGCATTCACACCTGAGCGACACGTTTTCTGGCATATTTGAAGCATTTTGTCGCGAGACATCGGCTGTTTACAAGCGCCGATGTGGCGTCAATATGTGGGTTTGACGCTTCTCTATCGATTCTATGTCAATAGAAAAGTGTCAGAAACACCGGAATATGCCAGATTCGCATGACAAACATACCTCCGAGAGTAGTTTGAGCGTAGGGCGTTTGGCTTCAGGCGTTTGAGTGGAGATGTGAACCATCTCCATTCAGAAACATTGATTTCCCCCCCCCCCCTCCAGCATTTTGTAGCCTCATGCTTCAGGCATATTTGAACTACAAAACAGGGGCACGTATGAGCGGGGTGCACAGTGGAGATCGGTAGTGACCGGCTGTGATTGGACAGCCTGACGAGTGAAACGCATTGACGTCACTTCCGGGTCTGTCGCGGTCATACACGTCACTTCCAGCAGCGTGGTTTGCCGGGTGGAACGCACGCCATACGAACACACGGGAACGGGAATATTTGTTTCTGATGCTTGTTTTACAGTTTCATCCTGTAAGTAGATTTTATTATTTGCGCAATTAAACACAGTTTTAGCAGTCTGCACTATGGAATGTCTTCATTTCTTTTGAGTGCCTTGGTATTTGGATTTTCCATTGTGGTCTCGTTTGGATCGGGTTACAAGCCCCCTTCAGCCTGTCTGACCCACTGACTGAAAAGCAGTGGGTCCATATCATCTGGTGAGTGCGGGCACTATAGGGGGTCACCACATCATTCACTGGAATGCTTTTGTTGAGCACTGAAGAGCACTTTATTCGGAGCACCGTCCTTTTCACAAACTGAACTTTGATATTTACTGTTTGATTGGACTAGATGTTTGGGGTTGGCACTAATTATCATTTTTATTGTAAAAATTTCTATACTTATTCCAAGCCCTACCAATACATATACCGAACAGCTACTTCCGACAAGTACACTTTTTATTTACAAAATTTGTCTGGGCTAGTCAGAAGCCCCATATCGCTAGAAGATACCTGACACTGCCTAAATCCATGGGGGGGGGGGGGGGGGGGGAACTTCCAGATATCCGAAACTATTACAGAGTGGTCCACATAGGCAGACTCAGACTGGGGGAGACATTTTAGTAAAAAACTCTGGGCCCAGATAGAGCAGTCACAGTCTCCTGTACCCCTACAAGGGGCTCTGTGGTGCTACGAATCCCTTACGCCTACGTTGAAAGCGCACCCCATAATAGGTAATACACTGCAAACAGGCCACCAGGTGGCCTTTCAAATATCTTACCACTCCGGAATCCCCACTTTTTCCGATTTTAGGTAATCCAGCAATCCCACCGGGCCTCTGTGCAGCTTCATTCCAGTCTGAGGAATGAGAAGCATACCACTGTCACTTTGCGAAACCGAATAGTTGGCCTTCGTTACGGGAATTGACCGAGACTATTTCAGATTCCGTTCTGGAATGCACTACAACTCCATCACTTTCTACACTCACTCCACAGTCCTCACCGATTTATACAAGATCTCACCACACTTGAAGACTATTGCTCGGGGGAAGGAACACTTACTCAGATTTTGTCCAAAGCGTACACATCAATCAACACGCCCGAGGAAGTACCCGACCTGCCGTTCCTCCAAAAATGGGAAACAGACCTGCATCGCACCTTCCCAGCATCAGACAATCCTGCAATTCTAACTTAAGTCCGCGACATGAACCAAACTACAGGAAACCAATTACAAGTTACTCACTAGATGGTACTACATCCCCCAGAGACTTAATATGTGTTACCCGACTACCTCGGACCGCTGCTGGAGATGTCAGACAGAGAAAGGCACACTTTTACACATTTTCTGGTCATGTCCAGCCCTGCGGCACTTCTGGACAACGGTACGTACCGTTGCACAGAGATTCACAGATCAGGATACCGAATGACCCAGCATTTATCCTGCTTCATGCTACAAATATTCCACCCAAACAGTATCGGAAATCAATAGTCTGTCATTTGCCGATTGCAGCTAAAGCATGCATCCCTGTAATGTGGAAGAAACAGACTCCCCCTAGTGTAGGTTGCTGGTTACGTAAAGTGGAGGATATCAACAAGATGGAGGACTTGATTCTGACCGCTCAAAATAAGCACGAGAAATACTCTAAAACATGGAGGCTGTGGAATCTGTTTGTTCTGTCAGACGAAAGCTTCTCTGTTAAGCACGTAGACGAGGTGAAGTCAGTCGCTGTTTTGGGGGGGGGGGGATAGGTTTCCCGGGTCTCGTACATTCCTCTCCCTTTTTTCTTCTACTCCTACTCTCTACCCTCTCTTTTCTGCTTTTGGGATACATATGGTTCTATGTAAAAACATGACTCAGGGATGTGTCCATTAAAAGGGAAGGAAGTGGTCTGCTCCTACATTCCATTGAATGGACCCCTCTGAAGGGAGACTTAAGAGTATGACACACACACACACACACACACACACACACACACCTCAATAGACAATACAGTGATGTTGATGAAAGATGGAAAAACAAAAAAAAAAAAAAACTCGTGAAATAACAAATATTTATTGATACATATTTGAGTTATTTTGACAACAGAAGTTGACTTAACTTTGGAGTTCAAATGAAAATTGTAAGTCTTGTAAC
>BLSH010096324.1:16450-29980 GCA_018402905.1 Glandirana rugosa | reverse complement strand
GCTTGATGTTCATTTATCCTCTTTCAGTTTAATTTACCTGATATTGATTTTCACAAACTCTTTTCCCATGCCAGAGTTTCAAAGGATTCATTGGAAGAGGTGGGTGAGTATTTTATTAAGAAGGGGGGGGGTAGTTTAAAATTGCTAGCAGCTGCAGAGAGCAAAAGGGCATTAAAGTGGTTATAAAGGCAGAACATTTTTTAAACTCTACTTTCATGGGAAAAAATAGCAAATAAAAACAAGTAATATAAGTCCATACCATTGCAACACAAGTCATATTGTAATTGAATGTTATTAGAAATAACCTTTCTTTTTCAATCTGTAACACTGTAGTTTTCTTTAACCACTTCCTTACTGGGCACTTAAACCCCCCTCCTGCCCGAACCAATTTTCAGTTTTCAGTGCTGTCGCTCTTTGAATGACAATTGCGCGGTAGTGCGACGTTGTACCCAAACAAAATTTGCGTCCTTTTTTTCCCCACAAATAGAGCTTTCTTTTGGTGGTATTTGATCCCCTCTGCGTCATTTCTGATCGCCGCTATAAACAAGAGCGACAATTTTGCAAAAAAACTCACATTTCTTACTTTTTCCTAAAATACAAATCAAAATAAAAAATATAAAAAAAACATTTTTTCCCATCGGTTTTGGCTGATTTATATTCTTCCTCATATTTTTTGTAAAAAAAATCGCAATCTGCTTTTATTGATTGGTTTGCGCAAAAGTTGCCGCGTTTACGCATGATGAGAATTCATTTCTGGGGTTTTTAATTTTTTTTTTATTTTTTACTAGTAATGGTGGCGATCTGCAATTTTTAGCGGTACTGCGATATTGCGGCGGACATGTCGGACCATTTTGACACTTTTTTGGGACCATTGGCATTTATACAGCGATCAGTGCTATAAAAATGCACTGATTACTGTGTAAATGCCATTGCCAGTAAAGGGGTTAACCTGCAGGGGGCGTTCTAAGGGTTAACTGTGTTCCCTGGGTGTGTTCTAAATGTCTGTGGGCTGCCCTGGCTGGGCGAAGGGAATGATCACGGCTTCCATATACAGGAAGCCTGTGATCAGCGCCCTTCCCCCTCTAACAGAATGGAGATCCATGTTTACTTACACGGACCTCAGTTCTTTCAGTGCGGGGAAGCCATCGCGGGTAGCCGGCAGTGATCGAGTCCACCCCACCTGCTCCCTGGCCCTCCCGAACACAGTGAGCGCGCCTCTGGCGACGCGCTCACAATGCTAGTTATCGCAGCCGCCGTCCTGTGACGGCGTTTCGCGACAACGAGCCAATTTGCCGCCGTCTCGCTGCGGCGGGCGGTCGGCAAGTGGTTAAAGAACTCAGTCAGGTTATAGCCAGACCTCTATTCCTAATCATTATGGACAGCATACTGACATGATTGGTACCAGCTGATTGTCGAAAAGCACACGTGGTACCACTATTCAAAAAAGGGCAGATATATATTGCTGGGAACTACAGGCCTGTCAGTCTGACATCGGTAGTATGTAAACTATTTGAAGGGATGATAAGGGACCATATCCAAGAATTTGCTGATGAAAACTGTATCATTAGCAGTAATCAGCAAGGGTTTACGAAAGGTCGCTCTTGCCAAAATGCTGAATTACAGTCAAAAGAATCTATGGCATACAAGTCTTTTCAGTGAAGCTATTCATATTTCCCTCTTTGGAGCGCACTACCCCCCCTACCCCACGACACCCCCATTGGGGAACTTACTGTATCGGAGGACTGGGAGATTGCCACCACTCCACCAATAGGGTCCCTATATCCGTAATTGTACATGGAAGATCTATAATTGGCTATTTCAAAGTTATTGTTTATATACCAACATTTACCGAGAATGGTAATTAAGCTCAAGAAAGAAATAATCATAAAAGTGCAGGTTCGTAAACAAACAAATGTCAGTTTTTTTTTAAGCCTTTCTTTCAAGGAAACAACTTGGAAGGTTGGTATTGAACACAGCTCACGTGTGTTTGGTTCTATCATACCAGGATCTCCATGGTTCCCACAAATCAATGGCTTTCAGGTATTTATTATTAGCTGATGCTAGTGCTATCTCGTGGTTGGCATGGGTTTGTATTATTTGAGTGACCTCTTTTAGCAATGGGGGATCATGGTCTTTCCAGTGTCTAACTAATCGATAAGGGATACTATCTATTCCTAAAGAGCAGAGAGCTAGATCTGGAGATAAAGATAACTTGATGCCTGTTGTTTGGCGTATAAGTATTTTAATGTCTGTCCAGAAGGAAGAAAGGGAATAGCATCCCCATAGCATCTTCTTCAACAATTCAATGTTGAGTGGGGGGCAGATTTGGCTATGCGTTGGGGCATTAAATACCATCTCAAGGTTCTTTCAGCGTAAGTTCCCATAGGTTAGCATTTTTGGTAGCTAAGTATGTAGATGTTAAAGCTGATTGCCAATTAGAAGTCTGGTAAGTCCTCCCAAAGTCTCTTTCCCACTGTAGAAGTGGTGTGGTTTTTAAAAAGGTATCCTTATGGTTTAAGGTTTGAGGTGTAGAATAAAGAAATAACGTTTATATTGGTAGAGGATGAATTAGAAAATGGGCCTATTCACCAGGGGAAAGCTAGGGTTGTGTCATTGTTTTTTTGTATGAAATGTTGGATTGGAGGTATTTATAATTGTCTTGGTTAGGAAGCCCACATTCTATTTGTAGAGCTCAAAATGTTTTTATAGTTGAACCTAATAGAATATCTTTGACTGTTTGTATGCCAGAAGAATGCCAATTAGTGACATTAGTGGAATGATATTAGTTAGTGAAAGAATAGGAAGAGGAAGGTTTGTTGTTATTTGTTACTTTGGAGGCTAAATCAGGGCTATGATGCCATACCATCCATCCTGCTTTTATGGTGGGAGACAATTGGAGAAGAGAGCTGTGTAAGAAGCGCCTAGCCAGTATGAAATTGTGTAGATTCCCACCTGTTACTTGGGAGCTTTCCAATTCTGACCACAATGTGGGTGCAGAGGATGGGAACCAAGCCTTTAATCGGGAGAGTATTACTGCTTTATAATAGTCTTGGATTACCACATGTCCCATACCCCCTACTTTTCTTATAAAGATCAGTTTACTGAACACACATCTTGCTCTCTTCCCCCTCCAGAGATAGTTATTAAGTAATGATTGTGCTTTTTTTGAAGAATGTATTGGGAACCAGTATTGGTAAGGACCTAAATGGGTATAGTTGGGGGAGCAAGAGCATTTTAAAGGATGCTAATCTTCCAATCCAAGATAGTTCTGTTTTTGCCATGCTTTGTAGTTTGGAATTTAGCGTGGAGAGGAATGGTAAATAGTTAGCCGCTACTAAATTGCTGGTTGTTGGAGTAAGCGTGATACCTAGATATTTAATACCTGATTTATTCCATACATTGGGGAAAGACAAGATTAGTTTCTTTTCAGAAGATGCTGGAACTCCTAGCCATAAAATGTTAAATGTTAAAATGGCATGTACCCAAGCCAGGGATTTCTCCACGTTGTAAGCATCAATATTTTATCGTCTGCAAAGAGACTAATGGTGTGCATTCTGTTTTTGATCCAGAAACCTGAGATGCTGGGATGAGATTTCACAAATATGGCTAGTGGTTCCATCAGTAGATTAAAGATAAGTGGAGAGAGGGGGCAGCTCTGCCTCATGTCATTGGTTATAGGGAATAGTTCTGATAAAACTCCAGAGACAAGAACTCCCCTACAAACCCATATGGGCCAGGAGATTTGTTATTTGGTAGCGATTCTATAACTTTGGATATTTCAGAAATTGTAAAAGTTGAATTAAGTTGTTGTAAATCTGTTTGGGTTAATTTTGGGATCTTTAGTTTGCTAAGGAAATCCTTTATAATTCCAGGTGTAGGTTGGTGAATGTTGGGGTCTAGTTTTAAGTTGTAAAGTGAGCTAAAGTATTCTCCTTGCTATTGCCTGAGGGTGATACACTTTTTCATTAGTTTTGGGGTGAAATATAAGTGAAATTTTGTTTTTTCATTTCAAAAGGTTTTATTGAAGATTTTACAAGAATAAAACACAGTAGCTGACAATTGCAAAACATGTTCACAGTCCAGTAGGTGTTTTGAAAAATTAAAAAAACAGGCAACAAAGGGCAAGAAAACAATACAGGTGAAATGTTGTTTTTATACCTCACTCCTTTCAGCCATTGAGCTAACAGTTTGCTGGCTTTATTGCCATTGGCATAGTATGTCATTCATAATTTCTTAAAGGTTTTTTTCAAAGTTGTCTAAAAGAGTAGTGCGTAGTTCCTGTCTAGCTTGGGTTAATAGTTGTGAGGTATTAGGGGAAGGTTTTATTTTGTTCTGGAATTCAAGCCCCTTTATGGTTTCAATTGTATCATTTAGATGCTTTAATCACTGCCACTTCATGCGAGCCCCTAATTTAATAGATTCCTCTGATGAAGGCCTTGTGTGCGTTCAAAATTAAGCGGTATTATCAAAATATTCAGATAGGTTTTTTTCTATTTCATTTTTAGATTCTACCATTTGAAGTATTTTTGAGTTTAGTCTCCATATGTAGGAAGTTTTGGGTGACGGTGAGTCCTCCACACAGATGCGTGGTCTGACCATGTGATCATTTATAGTGGAAGTGGAAGTTTACATCAGTAACCAGTGATCTATGAGAAAAAGATCAATTCTACTATAGCTTTGATGCGATGTAGAAAAAAAACTATAGTCCCAGGCATTAGCATGCATGCATCTCCAACTATTGTAGAGGTCTTGTTGGTTGATAAAGGATTGTAGAGCTGGGGGTTTTCTTTTCAAAGTGGATGAAGAGTCTATGGTGGGGTTTGGTGTGATATTAAAGTCTCTGCATATTATTAAAGATCCCACTTGTTGTTTACCTACTAGAAGTATTTGTTTATGAAGGAAGCGAGTTTGATGTGTGTTTGGTGCGTACACATTCACCAATGTGTATTTAGTTGAATTAATTTCACAGATGAGTATGTGATAACGACCTTTCTGGTCCTTTATTTCTTTTGTTAGCCTTTTTTACAATCAGCGTTCGCTGTAAAGACATGTGGGAAACTTCTGTGGGTGCATTTTGGAGGCGCCTCACTGCTAAAATGTGTCTCCTGGGCATCACTTTTGTGGACATCACTTTTCTGTTGAAGGGCTTCTTGCCAAAGCGATTTTTGCTTAACTAGGTAGTTAAGACCCTTGATATTAATTGATAAAAAAGTGATACCCATTTGGTTTTAATCGGAGATATGGTTGTGTTGCAATGATACTAGTTTTACTTACATTGATGAAACCGCAACCTCTAGTGGACAAAGTTGGTTTTTGGTGCAAATTTTCTTCCAGTCAATTTTCTTCCATATTTCAGATTTTTCAGTGTGACTTTGTATGACCATAAAATGTTACATGAGATAAAGTAGAGCAAAAAGAAACATAAAAAAGAAACAGTAAATTTTGAACCTTGAACAAGTTACAGATACCCCACATTTCCCAGGGGTACGTGAGAACACTTCAACAGCAGCCGTGATGCTGCTCAGGTACAATAGGGCGAGTAGGTGTATAGAAATAGGTTTTCAGAAGACCTTTGCCTCCGGAGGACTTGAAGATAAGGGTGAGTACTCCCCTCGTGATCATTTGTGTTTGCGCAAATTTTTCGAGCTAACCAGCTGCCAATCTGGGGTCCCCTGCTGAGCACTTTTTTTCTGGTGGAGGTGATTCCTGTTGCTCAGGGATTAGTTTCCAGGTTTTCAAGAGGGCAAGGCCCTTTTCCAGGGAGCTGACCACATGTGAAGCTCCTTCATATATAATAGTTATTTTGGTGGGATAACCCCATTTGTATGCAATCTGATGGTTTGCGAAGTGTCTTTGTGATAGTGTTTAAGCTTCTCCCCTTTTGAAGCGTGTATTGCGACAAATCATCAAAAAATTGAAGGTTTGTATGTTGGGAGGAATTTTAGATTTGTCTCGAGCAGCCGCCATGAGTTTCTTCTTTTATATGGAAGAAGTGTAAACACATGATCACATCTCTAGGAATATTATCTGGAAGATATGAGGGCTTGGGTAAGTGGTGAATTCTGTCGATTGTCATGTCTAGGTCTGTGGCGTTGGGCAGAATTGTTTTAAATAGGTTGGTGGCATTTGAGCGGAGGTCTGCTGTTTTGATAGATTCAGGGACCCCCCTAAGTTTGAGATTGTTTCGTCTTGCCCTGTCCTCCATATCCGCCATTTTGGCTTTGACCCGCTCCATATCTTCATCTCTGTCATCATGTGCGTCTATGAGGTAATTTTATGGTAGTGGCAAACTCCCCCATTTTCATCTCAACATGTTCCACTCTATTCTCAACTGTCTGAAGTTCTATGTTAAATCTTTTCATGTATGATGCTAGATCCGATTGCAAAGAGGATCTAAGAGACATGAGCATGTCCTTCAGGCCAGTGTCCACGACCGGTTGGTTGTTAGTGGGGAGTTCTTCTATTGTATCAGGCAAGTCCCTTGTATCCTCCCCAGCTTCCCCAGCAGGGCTTACCTTCTGTGCAGTGTGACTCTCATCCAGTATGAACCGGGCCTTCTCCGGGCTGCCAGATACTGGGGTGGAGACATAGGACTGCTGCTGTTTAGTTCTCACAGAATGAGAGCTCCCCGGTGATCTGGCTTGTGATAGTGGTGGTGAATATCTGATGGCCGCCTATGGAGAGGAGCTGGCGCCATCTTGAATGGCTCCATGTGGCTTCTGAGTAAAGAATGCCGTTAATTTCTGTGGCATCCTTTCCTCTTTTCTTTTGCCAGGCATGATCCCATTGATCTAGGGAGGTAGATCGCTATGAAAGCGGGTGAGGATCGCCACTATTATGTCGCTGCGGGCCGATTATTCCTCCGGTATGGCAGGAGCCGGTCTCTTGCGTGGCTATCTTGGATTGCGGCAGGACACGCCCCCACTAGTAGAGGTTTTAGCTGGAGTTTAATGATGTTAAAAAAACATTTCACTACATATCTAAGTCAAATGAGTGTCAAGACCATACCCCAGTAATTATAACTATATGGACAACTCAATCATCCTAATCCAATCACAACAGTGTTACATAATGTGTCAAGATATTTGATTGTCCAAAAATTTGACAGGTAAACACAAGTAATAATTTGAGCAGTGGACTTGGATGAATGGTAAAAAGGTAATTTACATTTAAAAAAGTCCAAATGAATGTGACTTTTAGAAATTATAACATGACCTGGATAAACAAGAACCTTCACAAATATCTTAATTTACAGGAGAAGGACCTTTCCCTGGAGTCATTGATATATATGGTAGAGCTGGTGGTCTAATGGAGTATAGAAGCAGCCTTCTGGCCAGCCGAGGTTTTGCTGCACTTGCCTTGGCCTATTATGCCTATGAAGATCTGCCAAGCCAAATTCAAGACATGGACCTAGAATACTTTGAAGAAGCTGCTCAGTTGCTGTGTAACCATCCGAAAGTAAGTTATAACAATAAGAATAAAGCCTGTATTTTTTGTAGTGTTATTTTTCCAGCTTATAAAGCAAGTTAAAGTGGAAGTTCCACACAAAAGTGGAACTTCCGCTTTAAGTACTCCTCGCCCCCTGACGTGCCACAATTGGCGTGTAATTTTTTTTGGGGGGGGGGGGCGGGGACCTAGTTTTGACAAGTACCTCGCTCCCATTTCCTGGTGTGGTTGCCTGGCCGTCTAGGACACTCCTCCTCTCCCCCTAGGTGGCCTCTCCCTTCCTGCAATCTTCTGGGACACGTCACAGGTCCCAGAAGATTGCCTGGCCACTGACACAGCACAGTGCAACTCATGCATGCGCAGTGTGCGCCTGGCTTTGAAGCCGCAAACTGTCACAGCCGGGCGCCCACACTTCCAATGCTGGCAGATAGCTGCTATAACCCCGGTATTTTTAAAAACGGCGGGCAGTCCGCTTTGGGATAAAAGTGGTCCCTGTGGCGCATTCGCTGTAAGTTCACTTCTATTGGCAGTGGGAGAGGTGCCCTCCCCTCTCACCACGTCCCGGTCATCTCCGCCGCTTACCAGATCCATCGGTAGCGGCGGAGACTATCCTTTCCCCTGACAGGCAGGAATTCAAGTGAGGGAATGATATCCCCCACTCAACTCCATACCATTGGGCTAACTTTACTGTTTTTATTTTTTTAATTCAAAAAAGTGTATTTTTTCCCAAAAAATTGTGTTTGTAAGACCACTGTGCAAATACGGTGTGACATATAGTATTGCAATGACCGCCATTTTATTCTGTCTGAAAAAAAAATTATAATATTTGGTAATTTCCTAGCGAAAAAAATGATTTTAACTTGTAAACAACAAGTTTGAAAAATAGGCCCAGTCCTTGAAGCGGAGCTCCACCCAAAAGTGGAACTTCCGCTGATTGGATTCCTCCCCCCCTCAAGTGTCACATTTGGCACCTTTCGGAGGGGGGGGGGGGGAGAGAATACATGTTTTTAGATAGGTGTCCTTTTCCACACATCCGGGAGCTCAGGCCTGCTATCGCTGACGTCAGCAGCCCGGCTCCCTCCTTGCTCTGCTACTGGCCGCTGGGCCAATAGCAGATCACAGCGAAGCCTCGCGAATGTGCAGTAGGGCGCCCGACGTGAAGCTGTATTGCATCACTGCTGGGTTCCCTTACCCGCAATGGACGCGGCTGCACCCGACCCCGATCCGAAGATTGGCGGCGGGTGCCGACATCGCTGGACTCCAGGACAGGTAAGTTTCCTATTATTAAAATTCAGCAGCTACATTATGTGTAGCTGCTGACTTTTAATTTTTTTAGTATTAGGCGGACCTCCTCTGCAAGTGGTTAAAGAGGTTGTAAACCTCCAAAAAATGGAAAAAAAAAAAAAACCTGCAAGACAAAGGCATAATAAGCTAGTATGCATCCCATACTAGCTCATTATGAAATACCTACCTTAGATCTAAGCTGTTGCAGCGGTCCCTGCACACCGCTGTCACGCCCGACATGTTTTCTTCTGTGTTCACGGGCTCTGGTGCTGTGATTGGCAGGAGCCGCGATGACGTCACTCAGGCGCACATGGCACGGGCCCTGACGAAACAGCACCATCGGGCTGTTTCTTCAGTGCACATGCACCAATGACGTTGGCAGCATATATATATATAGTGAATATCTCCTAAAAGTATCTCACAGTACACCCCTCACATTTTTGTAAATATCTTATTATATCTTTTCATGTGACAACACTGAAGAAATGACACTTTGCTACAATGTAAAGTAGTGAGTGTACAGCTTGTATAACAGTGTAAATTTGCTGTCCCCTCAAAATAACTCAACACACATCCATTAATGTCTATACTGCTGGTAACAAAAGTGAGTACACCTCTAACTGAAAATATCCAAATTGGCCCCAAAGTGTCAAAATTTTGTGTGGCCACCATTTTTTCCAGCACTGCCTTAACCCTCTTAAGCATGGAGTTTACCAGAGCTTCACAGGTTGACACTCGAGTTCTCTTCCACTCCTCCATGACGACATCATGGAGCTGGTGGATGTTAGAGACCTTGCGCTCCTCCACCTTCCATTTGAGGATGCCCCACAGATGCTAAATAGGGTTTAGGTCTGGAAAGATGCTTGGCCAGTCCACCACCCTGTATTCCACTTGCTTCCACCAATAGTGTCAGGAATATATTGCTCAGCATCACAGGGCAGAGTATAAAGCCCCAGTATCACACGACAGAGTATACAGCCCCAGAATCACAGGACAGGCTATACAGCCCATCATCACAGGACAGAGTATACAGCCCAGCATCACAGACAGAGTATACAGCCCCAGCATCACGGGACAGAGTATACAGCCCCAGCATCACAGAACAGAGTATACAGCCCCAGCATCATGGGACAGAGTATACAGCCCCAGCATCACGGGACAGAATATACAGCCCCAGCATCACAGGGCAGTGTATATAGCCCAGGGTATATAGGTCAGTATACAGATCAGGATATATAGGTCAGTATACAGATCAGCGTATATAGGTCAGTATACAGATCAACGTATATAGGTCCGTATACAGATCAGGGTATATAGCTCAGTATACAGATCATGGTATATAGCTCAGTATACAGATCAGGGTATATAGCTCAGTATACAGATCATGGTATATAGCTCTGTATACAGATCAGGGTAGATAGCTCCGTATACAGATCAGGGTAAATAGCTCAGTATACAGATCAGGGTAGATAGCTCTGTATACAGATTAGGGTAGATAGCTCAGTATACATATCATAGTATATAGCTCAGTATACAGATAGGGTATATGGGTCAATATACAGATCAGGGTATATAACTCAGCATACCGATCATGGTATCTAGCTCAGTATACAAATCAGGGTATATAGCTCAGTATACAGATCATGGTATATAGCTCAGTATACAGATCAGGGTATATAGCTCAGTAAACAGATCATGGTATATAGCTCAGTATACAGATCAGGGTATATAGCTCAGTAAACAGATCATTTTATATAGGTCCATATACAGATAGGGTATATAGCTCAGTATACTGATCATGGTATATAGCTCGGTATACAGATCAGGGTATATAGCTCGGTATACAGATCAGGGTATATAGCTCGGTATACAGATCATGGTATATAGCTCGGTATACAGATCTTGGTAGATAGCTCGGTATACAGATCAGGGTAGATAGCTCAGTATACAGATCAGGGTAGATAGAGCTCGGTATACAGATCATGGTAGATAGAGCTTGGTATACACATCAGGGTTGATAGAGCTTGGTATACCGATCAGGGTAGATAGCTCGGTAAACAGATCAGGGTAGATAGCTCGGTATACAGATCAGGGTAGAAAGCTCAGTATACAGATCAGGGTAGATAGCGCTTGGCATACAGAGATCCCCCAGAACCCCCCCCCCACTGACAAAACCACTCCCTCCCCGCGATCGTCCCGCTGCATGAGACAGAAAAAGCCCCCCCCCCGCACCCATCGGGCTACCTGGAGTGCGGCACCTACCCAATCTAGGACTGGGGCTGTGGTCTCCTCTCCCCCTCCTCCTCAGTGTGTGCAGCGGCTCCGGTGTCTGGCGTCTCTTGTCTGTACTCTATAGCGCCAGGCATCCAATAGGATCGCCTGGAGCTTTGGCCAGTCGGGAAACAGATCTCACAGACCTGATTGGTGGGGAGGGACAGTAGTGTGAAAATAGCGAAAACTCATTCGCTATGGTCACACAAGTGGGTGGGATTGGGGCGCACCCTCTTCACCCCGAGCCCACCCTTTTTTGAAGCCTATTAAAGCCTCTGGCTCTAATCAGGTGCTTAAAAAAAACACCCCCTCCCACCCCCGCCATAGGAATCCATGCGTCCGGTGTCCTGAAAGGGGCGGGCGCATGGATAGGGGGCAGCGGCAGGCATGGGAGTAGCGACACCCATGCGCCCTTAATGTACAGGCTGCCTCTGTCCATGATGGACCAAGGTACAAATATACCAATATAAGGAAAACCTATGCATATCCGTACATATAAGTGATATATTGTACATTAAGGGCAGTAGGAACCATGACATTGTGGTCATAGCATGCAAAGAAATAGGAAGGACAGGAATCCTCATTTCAGAAGTTAACAAAATACATACTATGTATGGTAATATAAGCTAATCAGACAATAGGGTTCCCATATACAGTATAATATAGAGGAGGTTGAGCCTCCATACGTGGATATCCAGAAGTAAAACCACCTCTACACCCAGGATGCTATCACTAAACGGTGTGCCCAAAAATGGGACAACCCAAGGAGAAAAGCATATCAAATGAGAGAGAGGGAGAGAGAGAAAAAGAATAGAGAGTGAAGGAAGAGAAAAAAAAAGGAAGAGGGGAAAGGGAAAAGGAAGGAGAAAGGGAGGGGGAAAATGGACAATGAATGGTAGAGGAAGGGCGCGTTCTTATAACAGGATCCCAGAGGTAAGTAAACATTCAAACCATGGCAGAAGGAAGCAAAATGGAAAGAATAACCCAATAATAATTGCCCAAACCATCCACATTTGGTTGTGAGATACGGATTTGTCCTTTTATTCCTGATGTTACTCTGTGAGTGGAGAGTCAAGGCAAAATGACTGACACAAAAAAAGTTATTTCGAAATACGAATTGTGAGCAGTGGAGTACAATGAGTAATCTCGGTCTGTAGAATGAGAAAGTCACTAGGTATCCATCAGATTTTATTGTAGTAGAAATTTTTGACCTATTATATTTTCGAATAGGAAAGAGAACTGCTGCCCGTGGATGTATCTAGCATGGGGTTAAAGGGTAACTCCACTTTCATGGGTAAAAAAATAGAGCAAACAAAAAAAAGAATAATATAGCGTATACAATTGCAGCACAAGTCATATTGTGATTGAATGTTATTTAACCACTTCACGCTATACCAAGTACCGGCATGTGATTAGGTTGAAGAGGTTGTACCGGGGTGATGCCTGCAGCTGCAGGCATCACCCCGGTACCATTTTTTTATAGCTGGCAGGCGGCTCTCTAATGATAATAGCTGGTGTGGCTAATGAGCTGCTCGACTGTTAACATAAGGAGTGGGAGAGGACATCCCCCCCTCCTGCCCCCTTCTGCGGGTCTCCCCTCCCGGGAGTCCTGAGCAACCATTTGCCGTGTCTGCAGGCTGTGTGGAGTCCCAAACGAAGCTGGAAATGGCTTCAATCGGGTCTCCGATGTAAAAACACAGAAGCAACGTCACTTCTGGTTTACTTGGCTGCCAATGGCGCCGATTTTAAAAAAATGTCAGTATTCCAAAACACAGATTTTGGTGTTTTGAATACATTGAAATGCAAAGGAGGGATTTGGGGTCTTTTAGACCCCTGATCCCTCCATAAAGAGTGCCTGTCACTGCCTATTACTGTCACAAGGGATATTTACATTCCATGTGACAGCAATAAAAGTGATCATATTTTTTTTTTGTAAAGGGACAGTTTTAACCGCTTGCCGACCGCTGGTCGGCAATTGACGGCGACAGAATGGCTCTGTAACGCAAATCGCCGTCATACGACGGGGGCGCGATACAGAGCCATTGTGAGCGCGCGCGCGCTCACTGCGTTAGGGGGGGGGCCAGGGAGCGGGTGCGGCGGCTTCGATTGCCGCTGGCCACCCGCGATGCCCCCCCCGGAGCGAATGAGCGGAGGTCCGTGTATGTAAACACGGACCTCCGCTCTAAAAAACGCCATGACGTTATAAAGTCGCCTGTACCGCCTGGTAAAACTGTGAAAAAACCCTGGTAACCGTAAATATGTCGCTAGTCACGATATTTTTACGTGACTAATGACACATTTACGGTAACCGTCACTTCCCCAATTGGACGTCCCCCGCGCGATTCCCAATTGACACAAGGGACCCGCACAAGAATGACACCCCCCTGAACGGATCGACCCCTTTCCTTCACCAGTGTCGGAAGTACATGCTCTTCCGACACTAGTGAAGGGAAGGGGGAGTGTGTCTCGCCTCCAGGCACAAATGTATGTGCCTGGAGGCGAGTAAGCGAGGCCCCCCCCGTAGCGCCC
>BLSH010096212.1:257921-318913 GCA_018402905.1 Glandirana rugosa | reverse complement strand
GAATCTTTTTTCTATTTAAATACCTATACCGAGTGACCCTGGAAGGAGTGGATCATAAGCTGTGAGAAGCCTGGGATGAGGCTGATTGATTAACAGGCGTTTGATATACAACCATCTGGTAAGCCTCCAGCGTGATCACCTGCATGGGGATTCTTTTGAGTGGTGGTGGAAGTTGAACCAAAGAGCATTTCTTTTGCACATTCTGGAGAAGGAATAAGATTTTGGACACTTTCCGTTGGGACACCCAACTCTTATGTTTGCACATTTGCACAATTAATGGACACTGGCACTTTTTGGATATTACGAATTAGCACTGGCACTGTTTTACTTTATTTACAGTTTGCACTAGCACTTTACTTATGAGTGTTTGTACACTAGATGTATTATGTTTTTTAGCGCGGCTTTTACTATGTTTGAGTATAGTGAGATTTGAGGTGGAATTACATTAGTCAGGCGTTATTCTTCTTGATTTATTCTGTGATATTTGGTGGTTCTTGGTGTGTGAGTGTAGAATAGTTATGTTATCCTGATTTTTGGTAATGACATTTTTATTTCTGATGTTGGTACACATATCACATTTTTTTGGGCTCAAATTAGGATCATTAGGAAATAAAAAATAACACAAAATGGTGACTCATTTTAAATTTGCAACAGCAATGGTATTGTTTGTGAAGATACCTGTGTGAGTTTTGGGAGAAGTTTTTTGTGAGATGACAGCAACAAGTGAGAGAGACAGAGAAAAATGTATTTTACCAAAACATGAAAACAGTACTCATCTAGCATTCTTAAAAACAAAATAGATCATTAAGAGGAAGAAACATTGTTGCAGGGGCAATTTCTTTGGGAGAAAGATACATTTCATCTCAACAAGACAAATATTTCTTTGGGGGAGTTAAAATTGTAACATTAGAATCAATGGCTGAAACTTGCATTGGACTATATAGCGCGAATTTGCCCTCTCAAGAAGGCATATTAGACTCCCTATAAATGCCAAAAAGGTACTGAGTGCTAAAGGTACATCATTTACATATACTTCATGCAATGAGATTATAGTCCAGAAAAAGTCCCTATAGATACCAAGAAAGTGCTGAGTGCTGGAAATATCATGTGCATAGTAAACAAAAACTTCATGCAATATATTTGAATAATAGTCCAAAATAGTCCTTGTGTACTCAATGCCAATGGTGTTTTGGCAATTGGGGGTCTCCTTTCAGCATGAACTTCTGTGATCCTTCTTATGAAATGTGCAAAACAAGCTAGCAAAGTGCAAAGTGCTCCCTCCACCAGGTGAATTGGACTCTCACCTTAATTGGCGACCCCCGCTCGGGTCAAATCAGGCTTATGGTAAGTGCTCCTTCTGTTGTTGAATTGGGACAACTTTAAATTAACCCAAAGAAGTGCAACCGCATTTGAAGATGGAATCCAAGTGCTAACCGCACATAATATGAAATCCCACGTGCTAATCGCACCAAACCAAATTAAACAAAAATGTGCTAACCGCACAAATGCTGGAATAGCGATAATAATCACACCAGAAAGATGGATAACCTAGTGCTAACCGCACAGGACTTGAAGAGAAGTTACTTCCAAAAAAACGCTTAGTGCGGGAAACCTTCAACTTGGACTCCCTTGGTGCAGGAAACTTCACTGATATAAAATGTTATAAAGTCAACCGTAGCTCCCAGGGAGGCATGAATATTAAGAAAATTTCATGGTGCAAAACGTATATTCATTTAAAAATAGATGATGCCACCCCTTTAAAAAACTACTCACATTTTATTAAAATATAAACAGCATAAAAGCAAGTAAGGATGATCTCGCGTAAAATACAGGATACCACCGCCAGGCTGTGCCTCTACATGTTACTCCGTCATGGCTTTGTCTGAAGTGTATGTAAACACGGATCTGACAGAGGGGGAATGGCTGTGATCACAGGCTTCCTGTATATGGAAGCCGTCATCACTCCCCTGCCAGCCCATACCCCATACAGTTAGAACACGCCTAGGGAACACAGTTAACCCTTAGATCGCCCCCTCCAGGTTAACCCCTTCACTGCCAATGGCATTTACACAGTAATCAGTGCATTTTTATAGCACTGATCGCTGTATAATTGCCAATGGTCCCAAAAAAGTGTCAAAATGGTCCGGTGTCCGTTGTAATATTGAAGTCCCGATAAAAATTGCAGATCACCACCATTACTAGTAAAAAACCCCCAAAAAAACCCAGAAATGAATTCTCATCAATCGTAAACGCGGCAACTTTTGCGCAAACCAATCAATAAACACCGTTTGTGATTTTTTTTTTACCAAAAATATGAGGAAGAATATAAATCGGCCAAAACCGATGAAAAAAAATGTTTTTTTATATGTTTTTTTTATTTGTATTTTAGCAAAAAGTAAGACATTTTTTTTTTTTGCTAAATTGTCGCTCTTCTTTTGTTTATAGCGGCGATCAGAAATGACGCAGAGGGGATCAAATACCACCAAAAGAAATCTCTATTTGTGGGAAAAAAAGGACGCAAATATTGTTTGGGTACAACATTGAATGACCACACAATTGTCATTTAAAGCGACACATTGCCGAATCGCAAAAAGTGCTCTGGTCCTAAAGTGTGAAATCCTTCCGGGGCTGAAGTGGTTAAACAATATACCACATTTTTTAAGAACCATTTAGGCGAACAAATCATGCTCTAAACATTATTTCCATGTACAATTCCCTTGCTTCTACCACGACTAGTTTTTTAGTCAGTTTCTGTTGTCTGGGTGCTATAGTAAATTGGATTCTGGGAGTATTTTTTCCCCCAGCGCTATAGTGAATTCCATTTTCACGGTAAACAGTGCAATTTTGCGATTCTGCGCGTTAAAATTCCCACGAAGGCAGAATCGTGCTATAGTAAATGACCCCCTATATTGTCAAAATTATTGAGACGCCTGCCTTTACACGCACATGAACTTTAATGGCATCCCAGTCTTAATCCGTAGGGTTCAATATTGAGTTGGCCTACCCTTTGCAGCTATAACAGCTTCAACTCTTCTTGGAAGGCTGTCCACAAGGTTTAGGAGTGTCTATGGGAATGTTTGACCATTCTTCCAGAAGCACATTTGTGAGGTCAGGCACTGAAGTTGGATGAAAAGGCCTGGCTTGCTCTAATTCATCCCAAAGGGGTTCTATCAATTTGATGTCAGGACTCTGTGCAGGCCAGTTAAGTTCCTCCACCCCAAACTCACTCATCCACACTATATTGGCAAAAGTATTGGGCCACCCCTCCAAATCAATTGGTGGAGGGGGATTATGGTGTGTGCTTGTATTTCAGGGCTTGGTCTTGGCCCCCTAGTTCAAGTGAAGGGAACTCTTAAGGCAGCAACATACTAAGACATTTTGGACAATTTCATGTTCCCAACTTTGTGGGAACAGTTTGGGGATGGCCCCTTCCTGTTTCAACATAACTGCGCACCAGTGCACAAAGCAAGGTCCTTAAAGATATGGATGAGTGAGTTTGGGGTGGAGGAACTTGACTGGCCTGCACGGGTTCCTGACCTCAATCCGATAGAACACCTCTGGAATTCTAGTGGAGACTGCAAGCCAGACCTTCTCATCCACAATCATAGTTACATAGTTAGTTAGGTTGAAAAAGGACCATCTAGTTCAACCAGTAAAAAAAAGTAAAAATATATATAACCATACATTCCCATATACAATATTCACCCACAGTTGATACAGAGGAAGGCAAAAAACCCCAGCAAAGCATGATCTAATTTGCTATAGCGGGGGAAAAAATTCCTTCCTCATCCCCCGAGAGGCAATCGGATTCACCCTGGATCAACTTTAGCTATAAATGTTAGTACCCAGTTATATTATATATATTAAGGAAAGAATCCAGGCATTTTTTAAAGCAATCTACTGTGCTGGCCAGAATCCACCTCTGGAGGGAGTCTATTTCACATTTTCACTGTGAAGAATTCCGTATTTGGGGATGAAAACTTTTTTCCTCTAGACATAAAGAGTGCCTCCTTGTCCTTTGTGATGACCTTAAAGTGAATAACTCAACATCAAGTTCGCTATATGGACCACTTATGTATTTGTACATGTTGCCCATACCCCCCCTTAATCTCCTCTTCTCAAGAGAGAATAAATTCAGTTCCTCTAAGCTTTCCTCATAGCTGAGCTCCTCCATGCCTCTTATCAGATTGGTTGCCTTTCTCTGCACTTTCTCCAGTTCCCTGATATCCTTTTTGAGAACTGGTGCCCAAAACTGAACTGCATATTCCAGATGAGGTCTTACTAATGATTTGTACAGGGGCAAAATGATGTCTCTCTCTCTGGAATCCATACCTCTCTTAATACAAGAAAGGATTTTGCTCGCTTTGGAAACCGCAGCTTGGCATTGTATGCCACTATTAAGCTTATGATCTACCAAAACCCCCAGATCCTTCTCCACTATGGATTCCCCCAGTTGTACTCCCCATAGTATGTATTATGCTTGCATATTCTTAGCCCCAAATGCATAACTTTACATTTATCAATATTAAACCTCATTTGCCACATAGTCGCCAAATTAGACAGTGCATTGAGGTCTGCTTGTAAGTTGGAGACATCCTGTAAGGACGTTATTCCACTGCATAGATTGGTGTCATCTGCAAACACTGAAATGGTACTTTTAATCCTAGACCCTTTATCATTTATAAATATATTGAAAAACAAGGATCCCAACACTGAACCTTGAAGTACACCACTGATAACTTTAGACCATTCAGAGTATGAATCATTAACCATTACTCTCTGAATTTGGTATTTTAGCCAGTTTTCTATCCATTTAAAAAAATGATCTTTCCAAGCCTGTACACTTTACCTTACACATTAGCCATTTATGGGGAACTGTGTCTAACGCTTTTGCAAAATCCACATATACCACATCCACAGCAACCCCTCTGTCCAGGGTTTTACTTACCTCCTCATAAAAAGAAATCAGGTTTGTTTGACAACTTCTGGCTTTCATAAATCCATGCTGTCTATTGCTTAAAAATTTTTTTTCCAACAAGAACTCATCTATGTGGTCTTTTATTAACCACTTGCCGACCATATCGCTTACTTTTACGGTGGCAATGTGGCTCGTTAACGCAAATCGGCGTTCATAAATGGCGATTTGCACATGCACGATTTGCGGGCGAGCGTGCTGCCGGCAGCGCACCCGCTGCACGACCTGCGATGATCTGTGAGAGAGGAAGGACGGTGAACCGTCGTAAACATGGCAGTTTCCCATTCTGACAGGTGGCATGACACTGATATACTGATCCCTGTGTTCGGGATCAGTTAGATCTGTTATGCCCCTGGCAGCCCAGCCCCCATACAGTTAGAGCACACACAGGGAACACAGTTAACCCCTTCATTGCCCCCCTACAGGTTAACCCCTTCCCTGCCATTGACATTTATACAGTAATCAGTGTTTTTTTTATAGCTGTGATCGCTGTATCAATATCATTGGTCCCAAAAAAAAATGTCAGAAATGTCTGACATGTCCACTGCAATGTTGCAGTCCCACTAAAAATCGCAGATCACCATCATTACTTGTAAAAAATAAAATAGTAAAAACGCCATAAATTAATTCTCATGGTTTGTAAACGTGGCAACTTTTGCGCAAACCAATCAATACACGCAATTGCGATTTTTTTTTTTACCGCAAATATGTAGAAGTATATATATCCGCCAAAACTGATGAATACATTTTTTTTTATATTTTTTTTGGACATGTATTATAGCAAAAAGTAAAAAACATTGTTATTTTTTAAAAATTGTCACTCTTTTTTTGTTTATAGCGGTGATCAGAAGTGATGCAGAGGTGATCAAATACCACCAAAAGAAAGCTCTATCTGTGGGAAAAAAAGGATGCTAATTTCGTTTGGGTACAACATCGCACAACCGTGCAATTGTCAGTTAAAATGATGCAGTGCCGAATCGCAAAAAGTGCTCTGGTCCTAAAGTAGGAAATCCTTCCGGGGCTGAAGTGGTTAAACTCTCCAGTATCTTCCCAACTATAGAAGTTAAACTAGCAGGTCTATAGTTACTTGGTAAAGACTTTGATCCCTTTTTAAATATGGGCACCACATTGGCCCTACGCCAATCCAGTGGTACTATTCCAGTCATTAACGAGTCCCTAAAATTTAGATACAATGGCTTTGAAATGACCAAGCACAATTCTTTTAGGATCCGTGTGTGGGTGCCATCTGGCGCTGTGTCACTACCACACCCCATTATGGACATGAGCTACCACATGCTCCTTTGTATACACAAAGCTGAAGAAGGTATTTAATAAGTTTGCCTTCTCTTTATTCCCAATCACCCACTCTAGATTATTTTGTAAAGGGCCTACATGCTCAGACCTGACCTTTTTACTATTAATATATTTGAATAATTTTTTGGGGGTTTGTCCTACTATCTTTTGCAATCTGACGTTTGCATTCTTGATTTCCTTTTTACATATTCTGATATATTCTTTGTACCATTTAAAAGATGATAGTGTTCCCTCATTTTTATATTTTTTAAATGCTCTTTTCTTATCATTTATAACTTTTTTAACTTTGGCCGTGAGCCTTTTGAACTTATTGCCCATGGGAATATACTTTGCAGTGAGTTCACATACAGTCTTTTTGAAAAATCCCCATTTCTGTTCTGTGTTCATCGATGTCAATATTCCCTCCCAGTCTAAGTCCTTCAGAGCAGCCCTCATCCTTGTAAAATTTGCTCTCTTAAAGTTAAGTGTTTTTTATATTTCCCGTATGTGTATGTTGCTTGCAGCTGACATTAAATGAAATCATGTTATGGTCACTGCTACCCAGATGTTCTTTTATATGAATATTGGTAATAATCTCTGCATGGTTTGAGATTACCAGGTCCAGCAAAGTGTCATTCATAGTTGGGGCCTCAATAAACTGTAATAGGTTAATACATTTTTGCCCTTTAACTGTCCCAGCAGCGCCATTACTCCAGTTAAATTCCCCATTATTATTACTCTCCCAGCCCTTGCAGCCCTTTCCATCTGTGCAAGGAGCTGAGTCTACACCTCCTCTTTAACACTGGAAGGTCCATAACAAACTCCAATAATAACCTTTGTAGTATGCACACCCATATACAGATCTACCCATAATGCCTCAAACTCATCACAAATGAGCTTCTGGAAGAATGGTCAAACATTCCCATAGACACACTCCTAAACCTTGTGGACAGCCTTCCCAGAAGAGTTGAAGCTGTTATAGCTGCAAAGGGTGGGCCAACTGAATATAGAACACTATGGGCTAAGACTGGGATGCCATTAAAGTTCATGTGTGTGTAAAGGCAGGTGTCCCAATTGTTTTGACAATATAGTGTATAAGCTATTGGGATTTGAGCACAGGTATATCTTTTTCTATTGCATAGTCCAGGTTAGTGACCAGACCTGCAACTGTAGCTCTCTTACAACTTGGCACTATATAAACTGGAGCAGAGCAGAAATTTAGAACAATAATATTTAGAACAATAATATGGCTCTCTATGCGGCTGGAAGAAACTTTGCCAATACAACTTGGAGATGATTTTAGAACAATAATATGGCTCTCTATGCGGCTGGAAGAAACTTTGCCTATACAACTTGGAGATGATTTTAGAACAATAATATGGCTCTCTATGCGGCTGGAAGAAACTTTGCCTATACAACTTAGAGATGATTTTAGAACAATAATATGGCTCTATGCGGCTGGAAGAAACTTTGCCTATACAACTTGGAAATGATTTTAGAACAATAATATGGTTCTATGCGGCTGGAAGAAACTTCCCCTATACAACTTGGAGATGATTTTAGAACAATAATCTTCCCCATAAAGCAACAGCTGGAACCTTTCCCTGTACAACTTGGAGATGATTTTAGAACAATAATCTTTCCCTAAAAGCAACAGCTGGAACCTTTCCCTGTGCAACTTGGAGATGATTTTAGAATTCTTAGTTTCTTGCACAAAATTAAAAAGCGCAAAACTAAAAAGTGCATCTACATTGCTGGTTTAAAAAAAAAAAAAAATTCCAAAAACTACATTTGCGACCAGCGGTGCATTTCTTGCACAAAAATAAAAAAAACAGTGTTGGCTACCTCCTCCTCCTCCACCGCCACTTTCACCGCCTCTTCAACCTCCAACTGCACATCTACCTCCATTTTTTTTATGTGATTTTAGCTGAAAAATTATTTTAAGTTATTTCCCTATCCCCATTTCTTTGTAGGGCACTTGTCCCCCACTTACCCCCATTTTCCTTCCCTTTGAAGACCTCTAGGACTTGCCAGGACTTTGTTACAGCCATTTTTTTGCCTAAAAGTTCGGGACCCCATTGATTTCAATGGGGTTTGGGGTCCGGGACAAAGTTCGGGTCAAGTCTGGTCCCGAACCCGGACTTTGTCCGGAAGTTCGGCCAAACCTGCCGAACCCGGACTTCCAGAGGTTCGATCAACTCTAGTGACAACACTGAAGAAATGACACTTTGCTACAATGCAAAGTAGTGAGTGTACAGCTTGTATAACAGTGTACATTTGCTGCCCCCTCAAAATAACTCAACACACAGCCATTAATGTCTAAACCGCTGGCAACAAAAGTGAGTACACCCCTAAATGAAAATGTCCAAATTGTGCCCAGTGTCAATATTTTGTGTGGCCACCATTATTTTCCAGCACTGCCTTAACCCTCTTGGGCACAGAGTTGACCAGAGCTTTACAGGTTGCCACTGGAGTTCTCTTCCACTCCTCCATGATGACATCACGGAACTGGTGGATGTTAGAGACCTTGCGCTCCTCCACCTTCTGTTTGAGGATGCCCCACAGATGCTCAATAGGGTTTAGGTCTGGAGACATGCTTGGCCAGTCCAACACCTTTACCTTCAGCTTCTTTAGCAAGGCAGTGGTCGTCTTGGAGGTGTGTCTGGGGTCATTATTATGTTTAAATACTGCCCTGGGCCCAGTCTCCAAAGGGAGGTGATCATGCTCTGCTTCAGTATGTCACAGTACATGTTGGCATTCATGGTTCCCTCAATGAACTGTAGCTCCCCAGTGCCAGCAGCATCCATGCAGCCCCAGACCATGACACTCCCACCACCATGCTTGACTGTAGGCAAGACACACTTGTCTTTATACTCCTCACCTGGTTGCAGCCACACACGCTTGATGCCATCTGAAGCAAATAAGTTTATCTTGGTCCCATCGGATCACAGGACATGGTTCCAGTAATCCATGTCCTTAGTCTGCTTGTCTTCAGCAAACTGTTGCATCATCTTTAGAAGAGGCTTCCTTCTGGGACGACAGCCATGCAGACCAATTTGATGCAGTGTGTGGCATATGGTCTGAGCACTGATAGGTTGACCCCCCCACCCCTTCAAACTCTGCAGCAATGCTGGCAGCACTCATACATCTATTTCCCAAAGACAACCTCTGGATATGACCAACTTCTTTGGTTGACCATGGAGAGGCCTGTTCTTAGTGGAACCTGTCCTGTTAAACCACTGTATGGTCTTGGCCACCGTGCTGCAGCTCAGTTACAGGGTCTTGGCAATCTTCTTATAGCCTAGACCATCTTTATGTAGAGCAACAATTCTTTTTTTTTTCTGATTCCCAGAGAGTTCTCTGCCATGAGGTGCCATGTTGAACTTCCAGTGACCAGTATGAGAGAGTGAGAGCAATAACACCAAATTTAACACACCTGCTCCTCATTCACACCTGAGACCTTGTAACACTAACGAGTCACATGACACTGGGGAGGTAAAATGGCTAATTGGGCATAATTTGAAAATTTTCACTTAGGGGTGTACTCACTTTAGTTGCCAGTGGTTTAGACATTAATGGCTATGTGTTGAGTTATTTTGAGGGGACAGCAAATTTACACTGTTATACAAGCTGTACACTCTCTACCTTACATTGTAGCAAAGTGTAATTTCTTCAGTGTTGTCACAGTAACAGATATAAAATATTTACAAAAATGCGAGGGTGTACTCAGTTTTGTGAGATACTGTATCTACTGGAGCATTAGCAGTTTGAAGAGCAGGGACTAGCCAGGGAGGGATTACTTTGACACAGCTGGCCAGCTTAAACATATATTTTAATGTATTTAAACTAAACATCTTGGTTTTTATGCAAAGTTTGCTAGAGTAGTGTATAGCAGTGTGCAGAGCGTTCATCCAGAATTTTTAGTACCCCCATAGCAAGTCGCTTGCTATGGGGGTATATGTGCAGGCTCACTCCTGAACCAGGCCATTTGTGTCCATAGGCACACACAGTGAGGCCTGGCCCTGCCCCGTGCTCCCATCTCACTGCATTTGATTGAGAGCAGCAGGAGCCAATGGCTACCAGCTCTGGCACACATGTTAGTAGTCATGTTAGGTAAGAAATAACAGATTCCCATTTTGTATTGCTCATAATTAGAGTTGAGCAGACACCTGGATGTTCAGGTTCGTCGGGTTCGGCCGAACTTTGAGGAAAAGTTCGGGTTCGGTACCGAACTTGACCCGAACTTGACCCCGAACCATATTGAAGTCAATGGTGACCCGAACTTTTGGGCACAAAAATGGCTGTAAAAAAGTCCTGGAAAGGGCTAGAGGGCTACAAAAGGAAGCAAAATGGGGGTAAGAGTAGGACAAGTGTCCTGCAAACAAATGTGGATAGGGAAATAACTTAAAATCACATAAAAAAAATAAAAATGGGAGGAGGAGGCGGATGTGGAGTAGGAGCCTAGAGGTTGACTAGGCCGTGACCGTGGCAGTGTAGGTGGAAGTGGCGGTGGAGGAGGAGGAGGAGGTAGCCAACACTGTTTTTTGTTTGTTTGGTTTTTATTTTCTAATTGGGGTAGCCCCCAAAATATTGAAGACATATTAAAAAAAAACAAGTAAACCAATGGCTGCGTGAGGCCTGTCTAAATGTCTATTCTGCACAAGGTACAGACAAGTCTTGTGGGATCCATGCCTGGTTCATTTTAATAAACGTTAGCTTGTCCACATTGGCTGCGCACAGATGGCTACGCTTGTCTGTGATAACGCCCCCTGCTGTGCTAAACACAAGTTCAGACAATACACTGGCTGCAGGGCAGGCCAGCACCTCAAAGGCATAAAGGGCAAGCTCAGGCCATGTGCCCAATTTGGAGACCCAGAAGTTGAATGGGGCAGACCCATCAGTCAGTACGTGTAGGCGTGTGCACACATACTGTTCCACCATGTTGCTGAAATGCTGCCTCCTGCTAAGATGTTGCGTTGACGGTGCTGTTTGTTGTGGCGTGCTTTTCCACATTTCGGCCATGCTAACCCTGCCTTCTGAGGTGCTGGCGGTGCCACAGCTGCGTTGGTGACCTCTTCCTCCTCCTCTGCCTGCGCCTTGTGCTTCCACTGAGCCCCCTGTGTCATTTGGGAATGCCCTCAGCAGCGCGTCTACCAGCGTGCGCTGGTAGTCGCGCCTCTTCCGATCCCGCTCCAGTGAGGGAATTAAGGACAGCATGTTGTCCTTGTAACGGGAATCCCGCAGGGTGGCCACAAAGTAATCAGCACAAGTTAAAATGTGGGCAACTCGGCTGTCGTTGAGCAGGCACTGCAGCATGTAGTGTGCCAGGCTGCCCAGAGGCAAAGACAAGCTGTCCTCTGTGGGAGGTGTATCATCTGTGTCCTCCGTATCCCCCCAGCCACGCTCCAGTGATGCCCACGAGCTGCGTTGGGTGCCACCCTGCTGTGAACACGGTTCCTCTTCATCCTCCTCCTCATCATCTTCCTCGTCCTCCTCATCCTCCAGAACTGTGCCCTGGCTTGAAAATTTTTTACCTGGCCTATGCTGGTGCAGGAAACCACCCTCCGAGCCACTTGTGAATGACTGGCCTGATAACCGTGGAAATGAACCCGAAGTGTTTTTTTAAGGAGACATAGAAGTGGGATAGTAACGCTGAGAACAGCGTCATCGGCACTGGCCATGTTGGTGAAGTACTTGAAACACCGCAATATGGTACACAGGTCTCGCATGGAGGCCCACTTGTTGGTGGTGAAGTGATGCTGTTCCACAGAGCGACTGACCCGTGCGTGCTGCAGCTGAAACTCCACTATTGCCTGCTGCTGCTCGTATAGTCTCTCCAGCATGTGCAAGGTGGAGGCAAGGCACGTTGCATAGGAGGCGGTGAGCAGGAAGGCTGAAGTTCTGCTGCTGCGCAGACAGGCGAGCAGCAGCAGGGTGAGAACGCCGAAAGCGCGCACAGACGGCCCACACTTTCTGCAGCAGCTCTGACATATCCGGGTAGTTTTTTCGAAATTTCTGCACCACCAAATTCAGCACATGCGCCAGGCAAGGGATGTGCGTCAAACCGGCTAGGCCCAGAGCTGCTACGAGATTTTGCGCATTATCGCACACCACCAGGCCGGGCTTGAGGCTCAGTGGCAACAACCACTCATCGGTCTGTTGTTCAATGCCTGTCCACAGCTGCTGCGCAGTGTGGGGTTTATCCCCTAAACGTATCAGTTTTAAAACAGCCTGCTGTCGTTTTCCCCTGGATGTGCTGAAGTTGGTGGTGAAGGTGTTACGCTGAGCGGATGAGAAGGTGGTAGAGGAGGAGGAGGAGGAAGCGCAGTAGGAGGAGGAGGCAACAGGAGGCAAAGATAAATGCCCTGCAATCCTGGGTGGCGGAAGGACATGCGCCAAACGGCTAGCTGGCTCAGGCCCACCCGCCACTACATTTGCCCAGTGTGCAGTTAGCGAGATATAGCCTCCCTGCCCGTGCTTACTGGTCCACGTATCAGTGGTTATGTGGACCTTGCCACAGATGGTGTTGCGCAGTGCACACTTGATCTCGTCCCCGACTTGTTTGTGCAGGGAAGGGATGGCTCGCCTGGAAAAGTAGTGGCGGCTGGGAACCACGTACTGTGGGACAGACACCGCCATCAGGTTTTTAAAACTGTCCGTGTCCACCAGACGGAATGACAGCATTTCAAAGGCCAGGAATTTTGAAATGCTGGCATTAAGGGCCAGGGATCGCAGGTGGGTAGGGGGGTACTTCCTCTTTCTCTCCAGTGTTTGGGAGATGGAGAGCTGTAAGCTTCCATGGGACCATGTGAAAATGCTTGGGGACGGTGGCGGACATGGTAGCCTTGCAGTCACATCGTCTGTTTGCTGGGTGGCAGGTGACACTGGCACTGTAAAGGTGGAAGAAGAGGCAGAGGCAGCAGCAGAAGATGAAGCAGGAGGAGGCTGAGACCTTTCTTGGATTTTGAGGTACTTATTCCACTGCAGCTCGTGCTTTGAATTTAGATGCCTGGTCATGCAGGCTGTGCTCAGGTTTAGAACATTTATGCCTCGCTTCAGGCTCTCACACAGTGTGCAAACCACTCGTGTCTTGTCGTCAGCACATTGTCTGAAGAACTGACATGCCGGAAAACGCCTTTGAGCTGCCTTTGGTGTGCTAGGTCCCTAGGTGCGGTGGGTAGTAGCAGGCATACTGTCTAGGGGATGCTCGCTCCGCTTTTGCAACCTGCTTCCTCTTTTGCTGTGCTGGTGCCTCTGTGCGACCACCACCTCTTCCTCCAAACTGCACACGTCACTCGCATGACCTTCATTCCATGTGGGGTCTAGGACCTCATCATCCTCCTCCACATCATCTTCCACCCACCCTTCACCACTGCCCTCCTTGTCAGCCTGCACACTGTAGAAAGCCGCAGCAGTTGGCACCTGTGTTTCGTCATCATCAGAGACGTGCCGCGGTGGTGTTTCCATGTCCTCATCCTGCAACAGAAGTGGTTGGGCATCGGTGCACTCAATGTCTTCCACTTCTGGGGCAGGGCTATGTGGATGGCCCATGGAAAGCACACCAGGAGAGTCATCAAAAAGCATAAGAGACTTTTGCATGACTTGGGGCTCAAACTGCTTGGCTGATTTACAAGGGGCTGAGGTGAAAGACAGATGGCCATGGGGTTCAGGTGCCAACTCTGAGCTTTCATCAAGGGACTGGGTGGGAGACAATGTGAAGGAACTGGAGGCATTGTCAGCCACCCAATCTACTATCGCATGTACTTGTTCTGGCCTCACCATTCGTTGAGCGGCATTCAGGCCTACCATATAACGTTGAAGGTTCTGTCAGCTACTCGCACCTGAAGAAGGTGTTTCACTTGTGCATGTAGCTAGCACAAATCGACCACGTCCTCTCCTTGCAACATGAACTTCACCAACACCACCAACACCAGCAGCACTAGCAGCACCACGACCACGTCCCTTATTTGACGCTCTCCTCATTCTGGCCACAAATGTACTATGTATCACTGTTTATTAATACAAAAAAAGAATAATAAATTCTTCTTTTTTTTTTGGAACACAGCAACGTAGAAGAAATGCACCGCTCACACCAGTAGCAGGAACCTCTCCCTACACCAGTATGATATGATTTTAGAACAATAATCTGTCCCTCACAGGAGTAGCAGGAATCTCTCCCTGTAGCGCTATGATGAGATGATTTTCGAACAATAATCTGTCCCTCACAGAAGCAGCAGGAACCTCTCCCTCTAGCAGTATGATATGATTTTAGAACAATAATCTGTCCCTCACAGCACCAGCAAGAACCTCTCCCTGTAGCACTATGATGAGATGATTTTAGAACAATAATCTGTCCCTCACAGGAGCAGCAGGAACCTCTCCCTATAGCAGTAGGAGATGATTTTAGAACAATAATCTGTCCCTCACAGCAGCAGCAGGAACCTCTCCCTATAGCACTAGGAGATGATTTTAGAACAATAATCTGTCCCTCACAGCACCAGCAGGAACCTCTCCCTATAGCAGTAGGAGATGATTTTAGAACAATAATCTGTCCCTCACATCAGCAGCAGGAACCTTTTCCTATAGCAGTAGTAGATGATTTTAGAACAATAATCTGTCCCTCACAGCACCAGCAGGAACCCCTTCCTATAGCAGTAGGAGATGATTTTAGAACAATAATCTGTCCCTCACAGCACCAGCAGGAACCTCTCCCTATAGCACTAGGAGATGATTTTAGAACAATAATCTGTCCCTCACAGCACCAGCAGGAACCTCTCCCTATAGCAGTAGGAGATGATTTTAGAACAATAATCTGTCCCTCACAGCACCAGTAAACTGTACCTACTCCAGTATCAGATGGTTTTAGAATGCTAAGCTTTCCCCTCACAGCACCGCCAGGAACTTGTCTGTAATGCAGGATGAGATGATATTAGATCGGTAATCTATCCCTCACAGCACTAGTAAACTCTACCTAGTCCAGTATCAGATCATTTTAGAACGCTAAGCTTTCCCCTCACAGCACCGCCAGGAGCCTGTCTGTAATGGAGGATGAGATGATATTAGATCGGTAATCTATCCCTCACAGCACTAGTAAACGCTACCTAGTCCAGTATCAGATGTTTTAATGCTAAGCTTTCCCCTCACAGCACCGCCAGGAATCTGTCTGTAATGCAGGATGAGATCATATTAGTTAATCTATCCCTCACAGCGCCGGCAGCATGCTCTCCCTACACTAGCCTGAGACTATGTGACACGCGGCATATGTGACTCCAGCTCATATAGAGGCTGGGTCACATGATGCACTAGCCTATCACAGCCATGCCATTAGTAGGCATATGTGATGGCTTCTAAGGGCAAACGAGTGAAACGCTTGTTGATTGGCTGCCCTGCAGCTATTCAACAGGCGCCAAAAATAGTCTGGGTCACATGATGCACTGGCCAATCACTGCCATGCCATTATTAGGCATGGCTGTGATGGCTTCTAAGGGAAAATGAGTAAACACTTGTTGATTGGCTGCCCTGCAGCTATAGAAAAGGCGCGAAAAATACCCGAATACGGAACCCAGACTTTTTTTCAAATGTCCGGGTTCGGGGCACAGACACCCCAAAGTCCGGTACACACCCAAACTTTACAGTCTGTGTTCACTCAACTCTACTCATAAAATATGTGGATTCTGTATTTGGATATCCAGTATATGAAGCTCACTCATGTAATTTTCAACGTAAATTATGTAAATGTATGCAATGCAGAGTACTGACTACTCTACAATATATAACTATACAGTATGTAAATAATTTACTATACTTTTAACTTACCATTAATGAGCCATTAATGGTCAATATAATACTTTTTAGCTAATGTATTAAATACCAGCAATGGTTGCTAACATTCTAACATTTATGAGCAATGATTCTTATCTATCAGAGCTTGTATGGCAGCAAATCAGGTAAATTCCTGCTGTCATGTCTTTAGTGTACAGTAGAGAATTTTTTTAGTAACACTTTGCCTGCTCCTGCCCTACAGTTCTTATATATGAGATTTGCAATTGTTTCACATTTGAATCTACTCCCATCGGGCATGATAACAGAACCTAGAAAAATCATGTATAATGCAGAGCTATAACTGTACAATAATATAAGGGGCATATTTTTAAAGACATTCACCCTGTTTGTAAAGCATTGCCACCACAGATTTTTTAAATAAAATGCAATGCTATCCTATGGTGACAGCTGTCCTTAGTGCGAAACCTATATTTTTATTTTTTTATTTCTTTAAATTAAAAAAACAGAGTAGGTGACCAACCTCTTTCTGGTTAACTTGTTTTGACCAATTCATTATGTGTGCTGATAAGGAAAACTTAAAGTAGAACTAAAGGTAAACTTTTTTCTCTTTTCCTTTTGGATAGATTCATTTAAGCATATAACCCTGTCAGTTTGTATCTGTGTCCCACTGGCGAAATCCCTCTTCACTTCTTGACCCATAGCCATAACAGGAAGTTAAAAGAAATCCCTATAAAGTGAGGGAATCTCTGGTTGTCACCAGGGTGACTTTAATAAGTGTTCATATTTGAAGATTTCCCCACTGTTACTATTATGGAGACAAGGCAAAATTTGGGATTTTCTTTCACTTTCAGTGATAATGGTAAACAGGACAAATAGAGAGGTTGAATCTCCACTCTGTTCTAAAGTTGTCTTTAGTTATACTTTAATAGTAAAACACTGTGAATGACATACATTTTAATATTCTTAATTTAACCACAATGTCTCAGATATTCCCCTTCTGGGGTTCCTAGGCAGGATTCCTGTTGAAGGAGCAAAAGTTTCTCCTTCCAGTCTACTCAATCCATGACTGAAAGTTGAAGACGATCCCAAGCAAATATTTTAAGTATACAGCAAACACTGTGAAGGGATTCCTGTGACACTACTGCACTTGCACCATGTTAGCCCAAATACTGTATTAGTCAAATATAGTCAATAATAGTTACTGCAGTGATATGGCAGACACCTCCCCAGGGCTCTGAGTGTGCATACCTGAGTTACAAGTACAGTGATACCTCGGTTCACAAACTTAATTCATTCCATGACTCTGGTCGTGAAACGAATTGGTTGCAAACCAAGGCAAATTTCTCATAGGGTTCAATGTAAATCAGGTTAATCCGTTCTGAACTTTTTTTTGTTTATATATAAAATTATGAAATATATGTACAAAAAAAAGGATTTTAAACATATATTACATACGGTCTTTTACATTAAGCTGAAAAAAAACAACTATAGCTCACCTTTAATCCTTGTTTGCAACATACCCAGACCCCAATTTAAATTACTAATCTAGGGGCCAGAAAACAGCACTGTGCATCCAGGAAAAGATCATCTGAGGGCATAATAAAGTTGTAGAATTCATATGAACTGGTTTTTCCTTGATTCCAAATCAAGTTATCTCACCCTCATGGTAGTCAGGAGGCAGAAACCCCTATCTGAGCAGACTGGTTCTCCTAAGACTCTCATCTTGCACTGCTCTTCTCAATATGAATGTGTCAGAGCAAGGAAGATGGCCGCGGCTCGTGTTCCTGAACCGAATCGGAGTTCATGTTCCAAAGCAAATTTTTGTAAACTCTGTTGTGCAGAGTATTGAAATAATGACTGGAAGCTTCTTGTATACAGCAATGTGCTTTACTCTTCATGGAGAATGGCAGAACATATCTTACAGGAGCTTAATAACAAAGGAGTACACACTTAGATAAAGAAGGTACTTCCTTTCATATCATAAAACACATACTATAACAATATAACACTATAACACCACAGTGTCACCTGATGGTATAGATAGGTATAATTCATACAGTACATATAGTTCAGTTTATATGCAATCATGCTGTTGCTCTTTCCAACACCCCTTCTCAACAGCAGGTGCTTTGTCAAATTATATTTAGCTTCTTCTGGAAAAAACTATGATGTTCCTTCGACAAAGGCTTGGTGAGTGCATCAGCAGTCATCTCCTCTGCTGGGCAGTATTGATTGTCAATAACATCTTGCTTTTGATTGTCCCTCAGTAGGTGATACTTGACACTTGATGTGTTTGGTCCTAGAATTAACCCGTTCTAATTGTGTAGGCTTTATACATCCCTGGTTGTCTTGGGAATTGGCTTTGTCTATCCCATTGTCCACAAAAAGTTGACGAATCCATATTGCTTCTTGACAAGCATGTGCTGCTGCAATGTACTCTGCTTCAGTTGAAGATAGAGAGACAGTTGCTTGCTTTTGACTAGACCAACTTATGGTTCCTTCCCCTTACTGGGAGATGAATTCACTTGTGGATTTGCAGTCTGTACAGTCCCCGGCCCAATCAGCATCCACATATCAGGCCAGTTTTGGATTAGATGCTGCTGGTAACTATAACTTCATCTGAATTGTTCCTTTGAGGTATTGCATCACTCTTTTTATTGCGTTCCAGTTACGCTGACAGGGGGCTGAGACTTTCCTGCATAGTATGCCCACTGCTGCGGCTATGTCTGCTCTTGTCACAGAGGCAATATATAGCAGCTTACCGATTGTACTGCAATACATATCATTGTTTGGTAGAAAGTTTTCTGCTTCATTGCTCTATAGATAGCCTGGTTCCATAGGAGGTTTTACTTCCTTTGCATCTTGCATATGGAATTGTTCCAAGATTTCTAAGATTTCCTGGTTGAGAAGATAACTTCCATCTTCTTCTCTCTCTATTTGGATTCCCATATAGTAGCTAATGTTCCCTAGCTCTTTGATTTCAAATTTTTCTTTCAGCTTGTGAACTATTTGATTGTAACCCCCTTCTTGTTCAAAACAAGTTATAATGTCATAAACATAGATAAGGATGTATATCCATCTGTCTTCTCGATTCTAGGAGTAGAGACAGGGGTCTACTTTATTTATTGAGAATCCCTCCCTAGTAAGCACTTCATTGACTTTCTCATTCCACATCCTTGCAGATTGCTTAACACCGTAGATGCTCTTCTGAAGTTTACACACAAGGTTGTCTCCTTGTTCAAACCCTGGTGGTTGCTCCATGTAGAGATCTTCCTTAATGTCTCCATATAGGAAAGCAGTTTTAATGTCTAGGTGTTTAACTTGCATACCCTTCCCAGCTGCAATGCTAAGAAGCGCTCTGATGGTGGAATGTTTTACGACGGGAGCAAATGTTTCATCATAATCTTCACCAAATTTCTGGGAGTAACCCTTGGCAACCAGTCTGGCTTTGTATTTGTGGATATTACCTTCTGCGTCTGACTTTGAGAGTTCACTTGCTTCCTATAGTTTTGCGATTAGGAGGGAGCTCTGTGAGTGTCCAGGTTTTAATTTCTTGAAGTAACTTTAATTCTTCTTCTGCTGCCTTTCTCCATTTATTGGCTTCCTGTTTTGGCAGTTTTTCTATGTCTTCCCAGGATGTTGGTTCAAGTATGCTGTGTGTTTTGACAGTGTATGACAACTTGCGAGGTGGTATCCCCTTTGTAATCCAAGTGGATCTTCTTATTTCAGGCAGTTCAGCAGAATGTGGTGGGGAACTTGTTTTAGGCATTGTGAGTTCCACCTCTTGTTCTGACTCCTGCACAGGTTCGCTTTGGTCAACCTTTTCTTCTGGTTTGCTTGGCATATTGACTTCACAGCTTTCAGGGATCAGTAACATGCAAAATCCTGACTATTGCTGCACTCCTTGGTGTCTTTATTTGAGCATTAAAATCACATCACAAGTATTAGAGAAACAAGAATGGTAATGCGTTTTGCGCTAAAGTCAGCACTTACTCACACCTTTCTTATTCCTGTCATACCTGTGATGTGATTTTAATGCTTTAATAAAGATATTAAGGAGTGCAGCAATATTCCGGATTTTGTATGTTACTGAGTCTCACAGAGGAGCTGTGCAGCACCCTGGGTTCCAGTTCACAACATGTGAGAGTCGGTCACTCACCTAGAGTGGCATTTCTTTGGCTTTTCAGGGATCAGTGTTTCTGGTGATGATCAAAATAAACACTACGGCTTATTGTCACTTTGTCAGTCTTTGGGTGTAGGATTCTGTAACCCTTAGTTTGCTCACTGTAGCCTACTAGAATGCCCTCTATGGCTCTGTTCTACAGCTTGGATCTCTTTTCACTTGGAATATAGGCATATGCTTTACATTCAAACACTCTGATGTGCCCTATGCTAGGCTTTGATCCATGCCACATTTCGAATGGAATACTTTTAATGGCTTTTGAGGGTAGTCTGTTCTGTAGGTAGGTTGCTGTCATGGCTGCTTCTCCCCAGTACTTGTAAGAGTGTGATTTTTCCTTTCTGCTACACCGTTTTGTTCAGGAGTGTATGGTGTGGTTGTCTGGTGTACTATTCCTTGTCTCTTCAGGTATGAGGCCGCTAATTTGCTTATGTATTCTCCACCATTGTTGGTGCGTATTATTCCTGGTTTGCATTAGAATTTATTGCTAGACATGGCAACAAACTCTTGAAGTTTCTCTGATGTTTCATTCTTGTGTTTCATCAGATAAGTAGTTGTGTACCTGGAATAATCATCAATGGGTGCTGCTGAGTGCCTGCTGGGTGCCTGCTGGGACCCATAACCTGTTGTGCAGAGTATTGAAATAATGCCTGGAAGCTTCTTGTATACAGCAATACGCTTTACTTTTCATGGAGAATGGCAGCACATATCTTACAGGAACTTAATAACAAATGAGTACACACTTAGATACAGAAGGTACTTCCTTTCATATCATAGAACACATACTATAACACTAATTCACCACAATGCCACTTGCTGGTATAGATAGGTATAATGCATACAGTACATATAGTTCAGTTTATATGCAATCATGCTGTTGCTCTTTCCCACAAACTCTTCTGTTTGCGAACCAAGTTGTTTGTGAACAAAAGCGTTCCTGAACCTAGGTATCACTATACTAGTAAAAGACTGTAAATTATGACTTTTCTGATAGTCTTCCACACACTCCCCATTTTTGCTCAGCATGTTGGTTATTTAACTATAGCAAGATAATCCTGAGAGGTTGCTGTGTTCCTGTCATAGGAGCCAGTAGTTCTTTACACAAAATGCTCATGCTGATTTTGTGATGGCAAAACACAGGTTTTGCCACAGCTGAAAATCTGCCCACCACCTTGCTTCCTTGATAAAATTATTGTTTTTTGATAGGGAGAGCAGGGCTTCGCGTTCAGTGTGGTGAAGTTAGGAATTTTTAGATGCTGCTTGGTTGCAGTGGTGTATTTTGTCCTGAGATTTAACACCAATGTCCACTAGAGTATAAATCATTAGTATTAAAATGTAAACAAATTGTTTGTTCTATACATTTAACAATTTGAAACTAAGCTTCATAGCAAGCTCAGCACACACTAAGAGTTCATCAAACCATAAAACTAACAACAAATTGTACCTGCAAGGAAACCTGCCAAGGCCAGGAGAACGGGCGTACTTCATTTCCAGACACAATCCTTCCTGCTGTGTTTTGTTGAAAAAATGCAACTCCACAATCTGCTGGCCAGTCTGAAAAAAGAAAGTAAATGCAAATAATATAACCAATATATTTTCCACACAAGGCATTTTTGTAATAAAATTGTATTAAAATGATTTTCCTTTGCAATTTACAAGTGCTCTGATTTTCTCAAACCATAAAAATATTTAAGATTAGTTGCCTTGCAGCCTGGCAAAACCGTGTGCACTTTTTACACTGTATGTGTGCAGAACATTGTTAGAAATTACATTTTCAGTTTTTTCCAAAGTCTGCACTGAGCTACAAGGTAATATAGCACCTGAAAGGTTTGGTAAAGAGTTTGGTGGAGACTCTACCTTATTTTCTTGGGTGTAGTCCCCCTTAAAATGCATATCAGACCTGAATGACTTGTTGGGAATCATGGGGGGGGGGGGAACTCCCACACATTTCTTTACTATCCCTAGCTCCTTTATTTACATGGCAGGAGATTCTCTTCATCTGTACCAGGCCCTTATCTCAGATGAGGATCTGATCTAGATGTCAATGGGGGACTGCCATAGAAAAAACAAATCAGTATGGGGGTTCCCCATAATTCATACCAGACCCTTCAGCTCTGGTATGAATATTAAAAGGGGACCACAACAAAAAAACAGCACAAGTCTCCCCCAAAATTCCATAATACACCCTTAATAGAGCATCCAGCCTGGCAGGCCAGGAAAGGGGGAAGGGAGAGCCATACCAGGCCACTTGTTCTCAACATGAGGGGGTACATTGAAGAGGACAAAGGCCTCTTCCCTGAAAGAAAAAACCCAACAACCAAACCTGATAATGTCACTCTCTCCGATTGACAGCTCCTCGAGCTCCCCATCAACATAATAAAGCAAGGGGGTAGGGGTAAAGGTGACATCATTGCACAAACATGGCTATGGCCATATTTGGGTTGTTTTATTGACCAAATATGGCCATGTGGCCATATATAGGCAATGATATCACTCCCTGTCTCTACCCCTTCCCTTATTATTATTTGCACAGAGCAGCCCAGATCCTTCTCTTCTGGGATCCCCCATTGGTGGCTGTCATTCTCTCTTGTACCAGGTCAGCATACTAACATATTCTTTACTCCACCAAGAAAACCTTGTGATTGTACTGTAAATAGAATCTTACAATGGTTCCTGACTAATTAGCAGGACCAAAATTTGAGCATCTGAAATCCTGCAGGATCAAAAATTTCACCCTGAAGACCATCTTTCTACTCCCCAAAGTTGCAGGTTCCATTTTAATTAGGTCTTAAAAAAAATCTGCATACCTCCGTCTTAGATTTGCTCATCACACCAAATATATGAGTCACTGGTGCCGAGAGGAAGATCGGAGAAGGACTCATACTCGTGTCCAATAGGAAACCTCCTTCTCCGATCTTCCTCTCGGCACCAGTAATAAACACTATCTTCTTTTCGATGTAGTCAGGGACCATACCATAAGGACACCATAAAAAGGAAAAGAAGAACCATAGTGCTCTCTATTTTATAAAACTGTTATTTTCGCCCCAACAGACAAAAACACACAGAATATAAAACCAGCAAGGCTCATAACTGTGTATAGCTCACGGGGCTCACCACATCGCATGTACTGACAGTCACGAAGATGACATCATGGCTTGGCTCCTCCCCCTATATGCATTAGCAAAAAAATTTTACAAAATTATAAAGAATTTCATAACTACTAGTAATCCCAAAGGATCCGAAGATCAGTAAGAGTTATGGTTGGTCTTCTGCTACCCAGGCCTTAAGGATTGCTATTAGTGTTAATTTTTTTCATCCTTTTGTAATCTTTTTGCTAGTTGTTTGAGAATGGTTAGCGTCCCCACAGGAGGAGAACATTTTTTGTACCTTTCCGTGGTCAGGAGACAGTTAAAATGACCGTCAACATCACTTCCGGCGCTCGCTGAACCAGTGTATCTGGTTTCCATAGTTTTTATTTTCTGTTTTTATTGTCTGCTAGGGTGCAAATTAAAGTTTTATAAAACAGAGAGCACTATGGTTCTGCTTTTACTTTTTATGGTGTCCTTATGGCATGGTCCTTGAGTACATCGAAAAGAAGATTGATGGAGGCACGTATGACGTGGGAGGAAGAATGGAGATTTATGAGTGTCACTAAATGCACTGCGGTGTATGACATATCACATTTACCAAGGACCGAACGGAGATTTTATGTGTTTTGTTTTTTGTGTTTGTTTTTTATGATATTTGGTACACAGTAATTTAATTGTTGCGCTACACTATTGAGAGATATACATTTTTGGAGGTGTTGTGGAGTCACCTGCACAGCGTTGAATGAGGAACAACTTACTAATAGGATTTATTGTTATATTTATTTTCTATTTTTGTGTTATAATATTTTGTACACTTATTATTGGTATAGGTTGCACTGATTACATTTGGATTTATGTTTGTTGCACTATTGTTACAAACAATTAAGTGGCAATCATGGAAGTTTTGAAACACAGGGAAGTTATACGTGTTTTAGGGGGATAGTAAAATGAATAAACCAGGAGATTTAAAGCACTCCATTAGGAAATGATGTCATGTTTTTGAAAGGAAAATACGTGCTTCACATTACACGGTTTTGAATCATGGGCAGAATCGCAGCAAACCTGCCCGCAATTCAAAACGCTGTAAAGGGAATGCAGCCTTAGAGTTAAAAAACCCAAACCACTCCTCCAGGGATTCTTCATCAGCCAAACCATCATTAGGTAGGACATCCCACATCGGCGCTGTCAAATCGCAGGCCGATTCACGGCAAATCTGCCTGCGATTCACAACGCAGCCTTAAGGTATTAATCTGTTACAATTTCTATTTGGATTAAAACAAAGGAAGAGGAGAATCCTCGAGCCACAGATTATGGAATTAAAACCATTAGTAGAACCATTTAAACATAGTCCTGATTTTATGAGGTTATCTGGAGACCTTAAAACTAAAATGGAAAAATGATACAAGGAGGTACAAGGCAAAAAATGTAAGTAATTTTTAAGAGATGTAGGAGACTATAAAAACTGTGAGGTTTTTAAAGAGGACCTTCAGTCATTTGTTCAATTTCCCATCTATTAAATCTTCTGCTCTTGTTGTTTTAACTTTGGATAGTAAATTTTTTTTTGCCAGTAAATATCTTATACAGCCCACTTCCTGTTACCTGTCTGGTCATTAGCCTAGGATTATGACATCCTGCACAGCTCTCTCTCTCACTCTTGTGAGAGTTTGTCAGGAAGGGAGGGGGGTATGAGTCATAAGAGTGCCACTGAAAGCTGCAGGGCTGCAGAGCTGGAGGTGTGCCTCTGTGTGTCTGTGTAAATACAAGAAGTGAAGAGGCAGCAGCTTCAGCTGCCCACAGTTAAAATGGCTGCAGCCAGACTAAGTGGAGGGAGATTTCTGCAGCATATTTGGCAAGTACAGAATTACAGTATACAGTCAGGTCCATAAATATTGGGACATCGACACAATTCTAATCTTTTTGGCTCTATACACCACTACAATGGATTTGAAATGAAACGCACAAGATGTGCTTTAACTGCAGACTTTCAGCTTTAATTTGAGGGTATTTACATCCAAATCAGGTGAACAGTGTAGGAAATACAACAGTTTGTATATGCGCCTCCCACTTTTTAAGGGACCAAAAGTAATGGGACAGATTAACAATCATAAATCAAACTTTCACTTTTTAATACTTGGTTGCAAATCCTTTGCAATCAATTACAGCCTGAAGTCTGGAATGCATAGACATCACCAGACACTGGGTTTCATCCCTGGTGATGCTCTGCCAGGCCTCTACAGCAACTGTCTTCAGTTTCTGTTTGTTCTTGGGGCATTTTCCCTTCAGTTTTGTCTTCAGCAAGTGAAATGCATGCTCAATCGGATTCAGGTCAGGTGACTGACTTAACATTCCACTTCTTTCCCTTAAAAAAACTCTTTGGTTGCTTTCGCAGTATGCTTGGGGTCATTGTCCATCTGCACTGTGAAGTGCCGTCCAATGAGTTCTGAAGCATTTGGCTGAATATGAGAAGATAATATTGCCCGAAACACTTCAGAATTCATCCTTCTGCTTTTGTCAGCAGTCACATCATCAATAAATACAAGAGAAAGAGTTCCATTGGCAGCCATACATGCCCATGCCATGACACTACCACCTCCATACTTCACTGATGAGGTGGTATGCTTTGGATCATGAGCAGTTCCTTTCCTTCTCCATACTCTCTTCTTCCCATCACTCTGGTACAAGTTGATCTTGGTCTCATCTGTCCATAGGATGTTGTTCCAGAACTGTGAAGGCTTTTTTAGATGTTGTTTGGCAAACTCTAATCTGGCCTTCCTGTTTTTGAGGCTCACAGATGGTTTACATCTTGTGGTGAACCCTCTGTATTCACTCTGGTGAAGTCTTCTCTTGATTGTTGACTTTGACACACATACACTTACCTCCTGGAGAGTGTTCTTGATTTGGCCAACTGTTGTGAAGGGTGTTTTCTTCCCCAGGGAAAGAATTATTCGGTCATCCACCACAGTTGTTTTCCGTGGTCTTCCAGGTCTTTTGGTGTTGCTGAGCTGCATTCTTTCTTTTTAAGGATGTTCCAAACAGTTGATTTGGCCACAGCTAATATTTTTGCTATCTCTCTGATGTTTTTTTTTTTCAGCCTAATGATGGCTTGCTTCACTGATAGTGACAGCTCTTTGGATCTCATATTGAGAGTTGACAGCAACAGATTCCAAATGCAAATAGCACACTTGAAATGAACCCTGGACCTTGTATCTGCTCCTTGTAAATGGGATAGTGAGGGAATAACACACACCTGGCCATGGAACAGCTGAGCAGCCAATTGTCCCATTACTTTTGGTCCCTTAAAAAGTGGGAGGCACATATACAAACTGTTGTAATTCCTACACTGTTCACCTGATTTAGATGTAAATGCCCTTAAAATAAAGCTGAAGTCTGCAGTTAAAGCACATATTGTTTGTTTCATTTCAAATCCATTGTGGTGGTGTATAGAGCCAAAAAGATTCAAATTGTGTTGACGTCCCTATATTTATGGACCTGAATGTATATAAAATAATATGCAATGTGATTGGAGGGAATGGCAAAAAGGTTTTTTATTATTACAAATTATGTGAGCAGACTGCAGTTCCTCTTTAAATGGCAACAGAAAGTAGGAGAACAGGATGTACCCTCTCATATCACTACACCCATTAGGGAGAATAAGGGTGGAGAGGGAACTAATGGGATGGCACAAGGTGACTCTGGTATTAACAACCAGAGAATAGATGAAGGAGGGATACACAAGAGGTCATGTATTAATAAGCCTTATAGAAACAATGAACAAAATAGGAAATGCCCTAATGGAAGGGGGTATAATACTGGATACAGCCCCCTCCACACAATCATCGAAATACTAGAAATAGATTTCCTCCTTTGGAGACCAATGTTGAAGGCCCATATATGAGAGGTAGAATGGATGAAGTTTACATTGGAAACAGATTTGGGGCAAAAAGAAGAGTAGGAGAGGTAGAAGAGCAGGTAGGAGGCTCCAAAAATCCCTCAAATTTGCCCCTATTAAAAACTTGAATAGGTTTGAAACTTAAATTAGCATTCAAAAGTTCATTAGAACACTAAATGATAAAAAGTATTTTTTATTGAATCCTATACAACAGATTTCTGAAATATATTATGGATATCATACTAATTTGAGGAATAAATCCACTTTTAACCCTCACAATGCAGGTAATAAATATATAGATGTTTTTAAAAATATGGTTGTAAATGATCTAGAAAATTTAAAGGTGAAAAAAGGGAGGGATTCGATGTTTATTAGAAAAGATATACAGGCAAAAGTAAAAAAGATGTAATTACACCCACGATAAAGGAGGGAGTATTGTGCTGGTGATCAAAAAGCACTATAAGCTGGAAATGAACAGATTACTTGAAGATAGAAACACATATCAGTTGTTAAATAAGACTAATCAATAGAGGAGTTAAGAAGAACATTCTAAACAGTAAAAAGGCACAAGATCTAAACCTGTCTGGATACGGAACACCAGTAATTTATTTTCTACCAAAAATTCATAAGAGTATAACCAATCCCCCAGGAAGACCGATAGTGCATGGGGTGGAATCCTTATCTTCATGGTTGGGTCAATATATAGATTTGCATTTACAGCCTTTGGTCACCTCCACAGACACTTATTTAAGACGCTCGTTAAAGGATACAAAGCGCTTATTATAAGTGCTGGGTAGTATCTCTGATCTAGGATCCAGTTTTTTAGTGACAGTGGACGTCAGTTTGCTATACACTATCATTAATAAACAAGGATGCTATGGCATCTGTCAAATGGGCATTGGTTGCTTCTAGGGACCCCCTGTTTGGTTCGCACCAGAACTTTCAAACACCGCAAAAGTTCGGAAACCGAATAACGAACCTCATTGAAGTCTATGGGACCCGAACGTGAAAAATCAAAAGTGCCCATTTTACAAGTCCGCAGTCCAACCTGTGTGTGTGCTTACATGTTAATAGTACATTGTGTACCTCTGTATGTTGTGGTCGTTAAGATGTCCATCTAATAATTTATTTAAATTATCAATGCTCCTCGCTGAAACCACAGCTTGTGGAAGAGAATTCCACATCCTTACCGCTCTTACAGTAAAGAACCCTCTAAGCAGTTGAAGGTTAAACCACTTCTCTTCTAATTTTAGCGAATGCCCGCTTGTCTTTTTAAATTCCCTTTCACGGAACAGCTTTTTCCCTATTGTGGGGTCACTAGTACGGTATTTGTATATTGAAATTGTATCCCCTCTCAAGCGTCTCCTCTCCAGAGAGAATAAGTTCAATGCTTGTAGTCTTTCCCCATAGTTGAGATCCTCCAGTCCCTTTATTAGCTTTATTGCCCTTCTCTTGACCCTCTCCAACTCCAGCACATCTCTCCTGAGGGCTGGTGCCCAGAATTGGATGGCATACTCAAGATGTGGCCGGACTAGAGTCATGTATAGTAGGAGATTTTGAAGGCTTATATGCAAGTTATTGGGCATACAATGGTTATGGGGGTCCAGGTACTGCCCTGGGGGACATGTATCAATGAAAAGAAACTTTGTAAAAAAACGTAATTTTTAAATAAGCAGTGATTTATTGATGCTTAAAGTGAAAGCATAAAAATGAAAAATTACTTTCAATATAGTGCCTGGGGGGTCTCCTTAGTCTGCCTGCAAAGTGGCACATCTGTACCATGTATAGAAGCTGCTGGAGCAATAGTTGCATTTATAAGGCCAAAAATATTACATTTTCCCTGCAAGCTTTCTTCATTTTGTAAGCGCCAGCTTGGGGAGTTTGTATGATGAGGCCACTCTGTAGTGCACTGGGAAAAAGATTAGAGATTTTTTACTTCCTCTGCTTCAATGCCTCCAAAACTGCCAGAATCCTCCTCTTCCTCCTCTCTCTCATCTTGTGTGTCCTGTGGTGTAGGAACAATGGTGTCTTCATAAAGTGGGCCTTGATAGGAAAGGAAGTCCTCCTCTTCCTCCCGCTGCTCTGCCTCGAGTGCCCTGTCCCTAATGTCATGCAGAGTCTGCTCCAGCAGGAACACAACAGGGATTGTGTCACTGATGCATGCATTGTCACGGCTCACCATCCTTGTGGCCTCCTCAAATGGTGACAGTTCAGTGCATGTAAAGTATTAGAAAGTTGGTATTGCGTTGCTGACTGAGTGTATAAAATAATAAACTACACTGCTGCTGCCACCTAGAGTGCTTCACACCAAATACCATGTAACATTTAAAATTGTGGAAGCGCTGCAGCAGATGTAGAAGTCCCATTTAGATTGGTGGTGAGTGCAAATCCCCCCTTACATGGTGGCCAGTGTGGAAATCCCCCTTTATTGGTTGCTGATTTAAAATTCTCCATTACATTGGTGATGAGTGTACATTTCCCTTTACATTGGTGGTCAGTGCAGAATTGCCCTTACACTGGTGGTCAGTGTAAATCCCCCTATACATTGGTGGTTGGTGTATGACCTTGCATTGGTAGTCAGTACAAATCTCCTTGACAATAGTTATCAGTGTAAATTTCCCCTTACATGGAGCTCATTGTATATTCCCCCTTACACTGGTGGTTGGTGTAAATCGCCCCTAACATTGGCGGTCGGTGTAGAAGTGGTCAGTACAAATCTTCTTGACAATGGTTGTCAGTATAAATCCCCCCTTACATGGAGGACATTGTAAATTCCCCTTACACTAGTGGTTGGTATAAATGCTCCTATTACATTGGTGTCCGTGTAGCAATCCCTCTTTATATTGGTGGGTGGTGTAAAATCCCTCATTACATGATTGTCAGTGCATATTCCCTTGCACATCGGTGGTCAGTGTAAATCCCCCTCACATTGGTGGTCATTGTAAATTCCCCATTACATTGGTGGCGAGTGTAGAATCCCCCACTATACACTTGCCATAGATTTCCAGCTTTGCTCTACATAATTCAGAAATTGCCACAGTGTACTGCCTCCTAACTAATCCCATCCCCCCACCACTGCCACTGATCCCACCAACCCCAAGCATTGCCAATAATCACACCCCCCTCCCCCAGCATTACCACTGATCCCAGGAGTCCTAGGATCCCTAGGAGTTTTCTGTCTATTGATGGGTCCCCTCACCTCCCCAGTCCATGGTATGCAGGCAGTGAGGAGATGAGGTGCTATAAGTTAACCTTTAGCAACCAAACAGTAAGCAGTAATGATGTGCACTAACCTCTTGCAACCAATCATTGAGTGGTAAGGCTATGCAGTAACCTCTAGCAACCAATCAATGAGCAGTAATAATGTGTAGTAACCTCTAGCAACCAATTAGTGAGTGATAAGGATGTCCATTAAATTCTAGCAACCAATCAGTGAGGAGTACTGATGTAAAGTAATCTCTAGCAACCAATCAACAAGCAGAAGTCATGTACTGTAACCTTTATTAAATAATCAGTGAGCCTTAATGTGTTCTGTAACCTCTAGCAGCCAGTCAGTGAGCGGTAGTGATACACTGTAGCATCTGGCAACCAATTGCTGTCTGATCTGATGCATTAAACTGATTTTGAGTCTAGTTGCTATTTATTGTATGTCTCAGAGCAGAAGGAAAGTGAAATTGCATGGAGGGGTGGGAGGGCTCAAGAAAATGTTTGCCCAGGGTCCAACCAATTTTATAGAGGGCCCTGACCATCATTCCTGTCAGTGGAGGCTGCGGAGAGGCCATGAAGTATTGCAGGGGCAGACTGAGGTGAGTAAGGAGGAGGGATAGATGTGTGCCCCTTTGGTGTGGCTTTTAGGTGCTCTTGCCAATGGGCTGAGTGGTGGGAGTTTAAATGCCTTGTCAAGCATGTGGTACCCAAATGGCTGGTATTTTTGCCATGCTTGATGTGCTTGAGACAAAGTTTGCAAATACCAACAGTGCAATCGGCTGCAAATGTACTAAAAAAGGCCAAGACAGCTGAGCTGTAGGTAGTGGGCCAGAAGATAACAGCTCCACAATGTGATGGAATAGGGTGGCTGCTCTCTACTCTTCTTTACTCTTGCCTCATTGGGGTTGTGCCTCACCCTCACTTTCCTCCTCTACTCTATCTGGCACCCAAGTCGCATCCGTGACCTCATCATCATCATCTCCTCCATCCTCATTACCACTGGAGACAACTTGGCAATACACTGTGGCTGGGGGAACATGAATGCCAATTTGTGTACCAATATTCTCCCCTCTCTGTAGGCTCATGTTCCTGCCTTCCTCAACCTCAGAACCAACAACTGAATCAAGTAATGATTCTTTTAGACCAGGTGGCCCTGGGGTGGTTATCAGATGAGGAGAGAGAGACGCTAGTTTGCCCCATAACAACAGAGGAGGTCCTGAAGGTTATTAGATCCTTCTCGAATGGAAAGGCTCCTGGTCCTGATGGACTCCCCATTGAATTATACAAATACATTAAGGTATTTTAGCTCCAAAATTAGCAGCGATATATACTAGATGCTTAACTGAAGGATTACATCCAGATTCTATGAGATTTGCTCATATAACTTTGATTTATAAAGAAACTAAAGACCCAAAGCTGTGTTCCTCATACAGACCTATAGCATTACTCAATAATGATTTTAAAATCTTGACGCAGCTGTTTACCCTTTGAGTACAGCCCCTGCTTTTATCCATCATAGATTCTGATCAGACGGGCTTTATGCCTCATGGAACGACAGATATTAACCACTTGCTTACTGGGCACTTAAACCCCCCTCCTGCCGAGACCAATTTTCAGCTTTCAGTGCTCTCATACTTTGAATGACAATTACTCAGTCATGCAACACTGTACCCATATGAAATTTGCGTCCTTTTTTTCACACAAATAGAGCTTTCTTTTGGTGGTATTTAATCACCGATTTTTTTTTTATTTTTGCGCTATAAATGAAAAAAGACCGAAAATTTTGGAAAAAAAACCAAAATTTTCTTCGTTTTTGTTATAAAATTTTAAAAATTTGTAATTTTTCTTCATAAATTTTGGCCACAATTTATACCGTTGCATATCTTTGGTAAAAATAACCCAAATTAGTGGATATTATTTAGTCTTTGTGAAAGTTATAGAGTCTACAAGCTATGGTGCTAATCATTGAACATTGATCACACCCGATATACCGACAGCCTATCTCATTTCTTGAGACACTAAGAGCCGGTTCACACATGAGCAGCGCGACTTGCAGGGCAAAGCAAGTCGCCCCGTTCAAGGCGACCTCAGCGCGGCTTGCAAGGAGACTTCTTTACATAGAAGTCAATGCAAGTCGCGCTGAGGTCGCCCCGAAAATAGTGCAGGAACCTTTTTCTAAGTCGGAGCGACTTCTAAGTCGGAGCGACCTGAGTCGCTCCTATTAGAACGGTTCCATTGCACTGCATGGGGACGACTTGTCAGGCGACTTGAGTTGCCTGACAAGTCGCCTCAGTGTGAACCAGCTCTAACAGGCCAGGAAAGTACAAATACCCCCCAAATGACCCCTTTTTGGAAAGTAGACATTCCAAGGTATTTAGTAAGAGGCATGGTGAGTTTTTTTGAACTTGTCATTTTTTCTCATAATTCTTTGCAAAATTAAGATTTTTTTTTTCACAAAATTGTCATTGTAACGGGTTATTTCTCTCACATGGCATATGCATACCACAAATTACACCCCAAAACACATCCTACTACTCCTCCTGAGTATAGCAATACCACATGTGGGACATTTCCACAGCCTGGCCACATACAGAGGCCCAACATGCAGGGAGCACCGTCAGGTGTTCGAGGAGCATAAATTACACATCTAACTTGTTGACTACCTATTACACTTTTGAAGGTCCTAGAGCACCAGGACAATGGAAATGCCCACAAAATGACCCCATTTTGGAAAGCTAACACCCCAACGTATAATCTATGAGGCATAATGAGTCTTTTGAACGGTTCATTTTTTTCCAGACGTTTTTGAAAAACATGGAAAAAAATGAAAACGCATTTTTTTTTACACAAAGTTGTCCATTTATAAGATATTTCCAACTCATAGCATGTACATAGCAAAAATGACACCCCAAAATACATTCGGCTACTCCTCCTGAGTATGGCAATACCAAATGTGTGGGACTTTTACACAGCCTGGCCACATTCAGAGGCCCAACATTGAAGAAGCATCTTCAGGCGTTTTAGAAGCATAAATTACACATCTCATTTCTCAACCACCTATTACAATTTTGAAGGCCCTGGAGCACCAGGACAATGGAAATGCCCACAAAATGACCCCATTTTGGAAAGCTAACACCCCAACGTATAATCTATGAGGCATAATGAGTCTTTTAAACGGTTCATTTTTTTCCAGAAGTTTTTGAAATACGTGGCAAAAAATTAAAACGCATTTTTTTTTTCACAAAGTTGTCCATTTATAAGATATTTCCAACACTTAGCATGTACATAGCAAAAATTACACCCCAAAATACATTCTGCTACTCCTCCTGAGTATGGCGATACCAAATGTGTGGGACTTTTACACAGCCTGGCCTCATTCAGAGGCCCAACATTGAAGTAGCATCTTCAGGCGTTTTAGAAGCATAAATTACACATCTCATTTCTCAACCACCTATTACAATTTTGAAGGCCCTGGAGCACCAGGACAATGGAAATGCCCACAAAATTACCCCATTTTGGAAAGCTGACACCCCAACGTATAATCTATGAGGCATAATGAGTCTTTTAAACGGTTCATTTTTTTACAGTAGTTTTTGGAAAACGTGGAAAAAATGAAAACACATTTTTTTTTTACACAAAGTTGTCCATTTATAAGATATTTCCAACACATAGCATGTACACAGCAAAAATTACACCCCAAAATACATTCGGCTACTCCTCCTGAGTATGGCGATACCAAATCTGTGAGACTTTTACACAGCCTGGCCACATTCAGAGGCCCAACATTGAAGTAGCATCTTCAGGCGTTTTAGAAGCATAAATTACACATCTCATTTCTCAACCACCTATTACACTTTTGAAGGTCCTAGAGCACCAGGACAATGGAAATGCCCACAAAATGACCCCATTTTGGAAAGCTAACACCCCAACGTATAATCTATGAGGCATAATGAGTCTTTTAAACGGTTCATTTTTTTCCAGAAGTTTTTGAAATACGTGGAAAAAAATGAAAACACATTTTTTTTACACAAAGTTGTCCATTTATAAGATATTTCCAACGCATAGCATGTATATAGCAAAAATGACACCCCAAAATACATTACGCTACTCCTCCTGAGTATGGCGATACCACATGTGTGAGACTCTTACATAGCCTGGACACATACAGAGGCACATTATACAAGGAACACCATTTGGTGTTCTAGGGACACACAGCACGGACATACCAAAATACATTCTGCTGAGCAAATGGTAAACAAAAGATTACCTGTGGGTTTAGTAGCACAGTTGTCCACAGGAGGATAGCACTGGTCCAGGCAGCAGGCAGGGACTTGGTCAGCGACAGCAAACACAATTGTTCAGGCAACCGACAGTGAATGCAATTGTCCAGGCAACAGGCAGGAATACTGACCATAGTCAGTACAGGCGGCATACAGGGATACTGTCCATATACAGTCCAGGGCCAGTGCAAGCAGAGATATTGTTAACAGTGCCAACTGATTGGTCCTGGTAGTAGGTAGGAACATGGCCCATAGTACAGGTAGCAGCAGAGGTGTGGTCAGTTCATGCGGCAGGCAGAGGCATGATGGCAGTAAGCCCTACAGGCAGCAGGCAGAAGTAGGGCCTCGGTCAGGACAGAATGGGGACAGGGGTAGAGGCTTCTCCCACCCAATCTCTATGAAGCCTCCGAGTCTTCAGGCCCTAATCTGGGAGAGAGAAAACAAAAACAATGTTTTCTTCTTCCAGAAATAACATTCTGGAGCCCCTCACATATGTGAAACCCCTGTGTTGTGAATCCCACTACTCCAGCAGCAGGGTACAAGATCAGTCCAAGAGGCAGGCAAAAAACATGGTCAAACAGTCCAGGGTCACTTCCAGATCAGGCAGAGGTATATACAGAATCGGTAGGCAGAAGCGTGGTCGATTAACAGTCCAGGGTCAGTTCCAGATCAGGCAGAGGTATGTACAGAATAGGTAGGCAGAAGCGTGGTTGAATAACAAGCCAGGGTCAGTTCCGGATCAGGCAGAGATATGTACAAAAGCGGCAGGCAAAGTCGTGGTTGAATAACAAGCCAGGGTCAGTTCAAGAGCAAGCAGTGGCATAAGGGGTGTGAATGTACATGGCAGGAACTGGGGATTAATAATCATTAAAAATGTGTTAAAGTATGATAGCGGCGGAAACAGTCACCAATGCATAGGCCTGTTTGGGAAGGGCACTGGGAGCAATAATACGCGGTGTCTCTTCTGATTCCTCTACTGGTACACACCTTACATTTTTTCTGGCATCTTTGGCCTGTTGGTCTGGGAGGGATCTTATCAATAAAATGGCGTTCAGAGAGTCGACCACGAGAATCGGATTGAATATTTTCTGGTGGGCCATTCGGGAATAATAGGGCGGTAATGATTATCTTCTGGTAGCCAAGGAAGGTTTGGGGGCTTTCGGCGGACTTTTGGTAATATACATAGGAATTATATATGGCCAATTAGAAAAAATAAATCGCTACTTTTTTGTACCAGTGATATGTCCGTCTTGTGACAAGGTATGGTTCCAGCATTTGGTAGTTGTAGTCGACTCCCCCCATGAATAAATTGTACTCATGTACACATATACGAAAATTAGATGTTAAAAGAGAGGAAAAAATGACAGTTCCACTGAAGAGACGATATTGGTATGATAAGTATCTTCCATACACAGTTATATCGTAAATGTTTTCAAAATGATAACAATGTAGAAATATTCATGCCCAAGGATATTCTGACAAATCCAATAAATGGTGTAGATGTATGCTTACCAGAAGCACATAGGCTGTGCGCGAGTGTCTGGGTAATAACACCAGGGGTGGTCTTCAATCCTCCACACAATCCGGTCGGAAGGTATATGGGACCCGAATGGTCGACCAAGATGTGCTGAAATTGTTGTCATCAATCCATATGGTCCAAGAAACCGAGAGGAAGAACTTTGTCAGAGTGGATGGTTCAAACTTCCCCAAGTGGATTCTCCCAAATGGTATATTACACCCTGGGTGAGGAGGCGGGGACCGAGTGAGAGAAGATTTCAATTTTCGATTCGAATTTTTGGCCGAAAAAAGTTTCGGATTTCTTTTAAATTCGTTACTATTGGATACATCCGAATAACGAAAAATGCGTCCGTGCTTTGATTCGGAACGAAACAAGCTGCACATGTGTAGTAAAAAAACTTGCTGAGATCCAAAGTTGTATCTTTTTGGACGTTTGTTTCCCCCCGGCGGTTGTCGGCGGCGCCTGGGGCGCTATTATGCCAGTGTGGCACGTTCTCTCCTGAAGAAGCCACCATGGCGAAAAGCGTTGAGATTTCACAGCTATTGAAGTTTCACTGACACCAAGCAAATTGGTGTAATATACCATTTGGGAGAATCCACTTGGAGAAGTTTGAACCATCCACTCTGACAAAGTTCTTCCTCTCGGTTTCTTGGACCATATGGATTGATGACAACAATTTCAGCACATCTTGGTCGACCATTCGGGTCCCATATACCTTCCGACCGGATTGTGTGGAGGATTGAAGACCACCCCTGGTGTTATTACCCAGACACTCGCGCACAGCCTATGTGCTTCTGGTAAGCATACATCTACACCATTTATTGGATTTGTCAGAATATCCTTGGGCATGAATATTTCTACATTGTTATCATTTTGAAAACATTTACGATATAACTGTGTATGGAAGATACTTATCATACCAATATCGTCTCTTCAGTGGAACAGTCATTTTTTCCTCTCTTTTAACATCTAATTTTCGTATATTTTTAATTTGGGCGCTGTGGTTTCTGTGTGGACTCTGTTTGGACAATTCGATCAGTTGTTATCTGCGAGCTGCCCACCTTTCATATATATTTATTCCTTGTTTTATATTCAGTTTTTATCCTCCTTTATCAGTATTGTTTTTATTGGGCGCGGGCTTACATTTGTTTATTTTACTCATGTACACATCTTGGCTTCTGAATTGGGCCATTCCTTCTGGGGATCTCCACGAAGATATTATTATGAATTGATGACATTAGGTAGACATCCCTTCTGTCCCTCCACTTCACTGCCAGAATCTCCTCATTTTGCAGGCTCGCCGTCTCCCCTCTTCTTAACCCCATACTGACGAGCCGTTGAGAAAAACCCTTTCTGTTCGTTCTGACAGTGCCACATGCTGGCGTGTTCTTCAGGTGAAGGTGTCGGAACAGAGGCAGACTGGTGTAGAAGTTGTCTACGTATAAATGGTAGCCTTTTTCTAGAAGTGGATAAATAAGGTCCCAAACAATTTTTCCACTCGATCCAAAATAGTCGGGACAATTAGGGGGATGCAGCTGGGAGTCCTTTCCTTCGTACACTATGAAGGCATAAGTGTACGCTTTGGCTCTGTCACAAAGTTTGTATACTTTGACCCCATAGCGGTTCCTCTTGCTTGGAATAAACTGCTTTATTCCCAGCCTGCCGGTAAATTTTACCAGTGACTCGTCTACACAGATATGTTGGTCTGGGGTAAACACCTGGGAGAATTTCTCTGAAAAATAAGTATTGGCCGAATTTTATAAAGCTTATCGAAATTGGGGTCATTTCGGGGAAGGCACTGTGTTGTCGTTGAAGTGCAGGAATCTCATTATCATTAGGTATCTTGTTTGGGACATTATCATGGAGAAGACTGGCATGTGGTCGATGGGGTGGGTTGACCAATAGGATCGTAATTCATTCTTTTTGTTGAGTCCCATACAAAATGTGAGGCCCAAAAAACTCTTGAACGCCTCCATTGTAAGCTCTCTCCATTCAAAGGGGCGTGAATAATATGATGTGGGATTGTTTCTAATAAATTGTTGTGCATATAAGTTGCACTGGGCCACAACTGAGGCAAGCATGTCCTCTGTAAAAAATAATTTGAAAAAATCCACTGGTGAAAAATTGTCCATGTCCACCTGGACTCCTGGCTGGCAGTGAACTGAATCAGAAGGAAGCCACAATGGATTTTGAAGGCAATAGGGAAGGACAGCATTGGTCCTAACCCTTTGGGGCTGAGGTACTGCGGTGCTGGTGGATGGCCGTGCGGTGCTGGCGACTGCCCGTGCGGTGCTGGTGGATGGCCTTGCGGTGCTGGTGGACGGCACTGCGATGCTGGTTGATGCTACTTCCTCCTCACCAAAACGCCTTTGTCTAGCAGGCAGACCATCTTCCTCCTCTGAGTCAGTCAGTGCTACACTGCTGAGGACGGGCTAATACTCGACATCAGACTCAGAATCTAAAGAGGAATCTGAAGTAGAGAGCTCTCCATTGCTCTTGTCGGCCGCAGTTAAAATTTGGTATGCCTCCTTGGCGGAATAGGATCTTTTGGCCATATTTTTGTTGATGACTGGCACTGGTGACTGGCACAGGTGGGCACTGGTGACAGATGTGCACTGATGAGGCGGCACAGATGTGCACTGATTATATGGCACAGATGGGCACTGATGACTGGCACAAATGGGAACTGATGACTGGCACAGATGGGAACTGATGACACAGATGTGCACTGATGAGGCAGCACAGATGTGCACTGATTATGCGGCACAGATGAGCATTAATGACTGGCACAGATGTGCACTGATTATGCGGCACAGATGGGCACTGACTGGCACAGATGGGCACTGATGACTGGCACAGATGAGCACTGATGACACAGATGTGCACTGATGAGGCGGCAAAGATGTGCACTGATTGTGCGGCACAGATGAGCACTAATGACTTGAACAGATGGGCACTGATTATGCAGCACAGATGGGCACTGATGACTGACACAGATGGGCACCGATGACTGGCACAGATGGGCACTGATGACACAGATGTGCACTGATGAGCTGGCACAGATGTGCACTGATGAGGCGGCACAGATGGGCACTGATTATGCCGCACAGGTGAGCACTGATTATGCCGCACAGGTGAGCACTGATGACTGGCACAGATGGGCACTGATTATGCGGCACAGATGAGCACTGACTGGCACAGATGGGCACTAATTAGGCGGTACAGATGGGCACTGATGACTGCCACAGATGAGCACTGATTATGCGGTGCAGATGGGAACTGATGACTGGCACAGATGGGCACTGATGACTGTCACAGGTGGGCACTGATGACTGGCACAGATGGGGCACAGATGTGCACTGATGAGGTGGCACAGATGTGCACTGATGAGGCGGCACTGATGATTGGCACAGTTGGGCACTGATGAATGGCACAGGTGTGGGCAATGAAGACTGGCACAGGTGGGGGGCACTGATTGGCACAGATGGGCACTGATAAACAGCACAGATGGGCACTGACCCTGATGGGCACATTTTGGGCACTGTTTTGGCACTTTGGGCACTGTAACCAACTGGTAATGCAGTAGAGGTCACTCACATTAAATCACAGAAGCTCTCCTCCTCACACGCTGTCTCTATGTGAGGAAGAAGAGCCGTCCATGAGAGATGATCTCATATGTTTATATTTGAGATCATCTCTCATTGGACATCCCGATCAGGTGGTAAATGGTTGCTGTGCCATGATCTGTGATTGGCTGTGTCCAAGGGACATGGCGATCACAGATTTTCCCTGATGCACGCCCTCACAGGCGCGCGTGACCGGGAGGACGTCTATTGACGGCCTAACGGCATTTTAGAGCCGCGCTGTAGCTGTCCATCGGCTATGGCACGGATGGGAGGAGGTTAATCTGCATAGATTACATACAAATATACATACCCAACATACAAATGTAGGAACTAAAACAGTGGCCTCCCTAGATATAGAGAAGGCCTTCGACATGGTCGAGTGGTCTTTTCTATGGGCGGTCCTTAGGAGAATGGGATTTCCAACAGTATTTATTTCCTGGTTATAGATCATTTATAAAAACCCCATGTCTGAAGTTAAATTAGGAGGAAGATTGTCAGATTTTTTCAACCCCATAGAGGAACTCGCCAGGGCTGCCCTCTCTCTCCGACTCTCTTTGCCGTCGCCATGGAGCCAATAGCAGAGGCACTTAGAGTCTCCCCTGACATTCGGGGGCTTCGGATAGGGGGGCTGGAGGAGAGGGTAGCCCTATACGTGGATGATGTTCTGTTATTCCTAAATGATGCTGGATTTTCTTTACAGGGAGCGCTGGACTTAATGGATGAATATGCAGTTGTTACAGGTCTTAGGGTAAATTTGACAAAATCTATTACTTGCTATAGATGCGGGGGCACAGAGTACAGCTAGACTAGATATATCACTACAATGTATATATTATAATCAGTGGGTATGGCGCTGCCGGAAATTACCTTTCAAATCAATAATGTAAGTCCAAATCTGATTGGCAAAAGTGTATAAGTGCTCAGAAATGGTCGAATTAAATCATATAATTATCAGTGTGTATGGTGCATAGAGTGCTCACAGGTGCACTAATAAAATATATAGATTAATATATCATAATGATCATGGTGTAAAAATTATTATAAATAGAAAATGATATATTATAAACTAAAAGGAATGGCATATAACCATCCCCAAAAAACAGTAAATGTGTATATCTAATAATATAAATACAATATAAATATAAGGTGCAAAGTGCAAAATGCAATTGATAATAAGTCCAGCAGATTATGTATATCTTTCTGAAAAAGAAAGATAGGGTTCATCAATACAGCAGCAATAAGTAACAATCAATATGGTGCAGGGTAGTGAGGAGATGGAGCCAGAAACTAGTATTAGTGCTCCCCTCCAGCAAACGCCCCACTCACCAAATAACCCAGTCCTATTCAGATTCTACAAGCAGTCCTGGGGATACGATGCCCCTCACGGTGTGGTCCCTCCAGTATCTTGGTCAGCGGGTTCCCCCACTCACCCAGTCAGTATTCCATCGGGACGTTCGTACGTGTAAGAAATAAACAGCAATAGTAAGGTGCAGGCAATATACCGTTAGTTGAAAGCTAGCGTAAACTTACTGGTAGTAAGAGAAGTCAGACGAGGGCGGCCGGAACTTCCTTGCGTTCCACCGAGGTTGCGACCGGAAGTACGTGTGACGTTGGCTAAGGTCCACTGACGCGTTTCATCACTTAGACGTCATTGGAGACGGCCTCCGATGACGTCTAAGTGACGAAACGCGTCAGATGGACCTTAGCCAACGTCTTCCGGTCGCAACCTCGGTAACGCACAGACATATAAGGTGTTAAACTTGCAGTAACACATAGAAATCTATGGTGTTAAACTTGCAGGAACACAATGAAATATACAGCGTTAAACTTGAAGTAACGCACAGAAGTATATGGCGTTAAGCTTGCAGTAAAGCACAGAAATATATGGCATTAAACTTGCAGTAATGCACAGAAATATATGGAGTTAAACTTGCAGTAATGCCCAGAAATATATGGTGTAAAACTTACAGTAATGCACAGAAATATGTGACGTTAAACTTGCAGTAACACACAGAAATATTAAGCATTAAACTTGCTGTAACGCACAGAAATATATGGGGTTAAACTTGCAGTATCGCTATGAAATATATAGCGTTAAACTTACAGTAACCCATAGAAATATATGGCGTTAAACTTGCAGTAACGCACAGAAATATACGGCTTTAAACTTTCAGTAACACACAGAAATATATGGGGTTAAACTTGCTGTAACGCACAGAAATATATGGCATTAAACTTGCAGTAACACACAGAAATATACGGCTTTAAACTTGCAATAGCGCACAGAAATATAGGACATTAAACTTGGAGTAATGCACAGAAATGTATGTCGTTAATCTTGCAGTAATTCACAGGAATATATGGCGTTAAACTTGCAGTAACGCACAGAAATATACGGCGTTAAACTTTCAGTAACGCACAGAAATATATGGGGTTAAACTTGCAGTAACGCACAGAAATATATGGGGTTAAACTTGTAGTAATGCACAGAAATATACGGCTTTAAACTTGCAGTAACGCACAGAAATATAGGGCGTTAAACTTGCAATAGCGCACAGAAATATAGGACATTAAACTTGGAGTAATGCACAGAAATGTATGACGTTAATCTTGCAGTAACGCACAGAAATATCTGGCATTAAACTTGCAGTAATGCACAAAAATATATGGCGTTAAACTTGCATTAACACACAGAAATATATGACGTTGAACTTGCAGTAACGCACAGAAATATACGGCGTTAAACTTGCAGTAACACACCAGAATATATGGTGTTAAGCTTGCAGTAACGCACAGAAATATATGGCATTAAACTTGCAGTAACGCACAGAAATATCTGATGTTAAACTTGCAGTAACGCACAGAAATATATGGCACTAAACTTACAGTAACGCACAGAAATATATGGTGTTAAACAGTCACTACACTCACACTGTCTGGACTGTTTCTAGATTCACACTAATGTAAACATGAATGGCGGTCACTCACTACACTCACACTGACTGAACTGTCCCTAGATTCACACTAATATAAAGATTATTAGTGGTCACACTACACTCACAATGACTGAACTAGTGTGACTTCAGTGTGGAGAGAAATAGAACAGGGCTCTGTTCAGTGCTATTAGTTAGTTAGTGTGCTATACTGTGCTATTGTGCTTCAATTGTCAGTGTAGAATATTAGTTTAGTGTCAGTCTAGGGATTGTTTGAGTTTAGTGAGGAGGACCATCATTCAGCTTTGCATAGTGTGCAGCTAGAGTAGGGGCAGCTCAGCTAGTTTCACTGTAGTGGAGTGAGACTGTGTCATTCATACATACATTAGTGTATATGTAGAGTGGGGACAGCTCATATAGTTTCAGTGTAGTGTAGTGAGACCGTGTCACTAATCTTTACATCAGTGTATAGCTAGAGTAGGGAAAGTTCAGATAGTGTGTATTGACAGTTGAACACCGTATATTTGATTGCATTACTGCAAGTTTAACGCCATTTACTTCTGTGTGCGTTACTGCCAGTTTAACGCAATATAGTTTTGTGTATGTTACTGCCAGTTTAACGCCATATAGTTTTGTGTGCATTACTGCCAGTTTAACGCCATATAGTTTTGTGCGTTACTTCAAGTTTAACGGCATTTACTTCTGTTTGCGTTACTACCAGTTTAACGCCATATATTTCTGTGTGCGTTACTGCCAGTTTAACGGCATATAGTTCTGTGTGCGTTACTGCCAGTTTAACGCCATATCGTTTTGTGCGTTACTGCAAGTTTAATGCCATTTACTTCTGTGTGCGTTACTGCCAGTTTAACGCCATGTAGTTCTGTGTGCGTTACTGTAAGTTTAACGCCATATAGTTTTGTGTGTGTTACTGTCAGTTTAACGCCAAATAGTTTTGTATGCGTTACTGCCAGTTTAACACCATATAGTTCTGTGTGCATTACTGCCAGTTTAATGCCATATAGGTTTGTGCGTTACTGCAAGTTTAACGCCATATAATTCTGTGCGTTACTGTACGTTTGACGCATTATATTACAGTATATTATAGTGTATCCATGGCCTGTGTCTGTGTAGTGTGAGTACTCAAATTAAAGTGCACCAAACACCACTTTACAATGATTAAAGTGCATCTGCGTACAGATTTCCACTTCTTTACATTTGCTAATAAGCACCACCCGCTCCCTCCCAATAATGTCTGAGAGGACAACAAGGAGAGACAGACGTTCCTGTGGCACTCTAAGGAGGCCAGCAACAAATATGTCCACAGGCAAAGGTGGACGTGGTGGACGTGGTGGTCAGTCCTCAGGCAGGGCATCATTTCCTCTGTTTAGTGAATTTGCTCGTGCTATCCAGCCACAGCTTGCAGAGGAAGTAGTGACTTACTAAACCTTCCTCATCCTCCTCATCCTCTGTCACGCAAGTAGAGACAAGTGTGCAGTCTCCTGCAGTTGCCAGAGTGGATAAACCTGCCACCTTGTCCATTGCCACCCACATGCCCAGCGTCTAATTGCAAGCTTGTCAAAGTTGTTGGCTCTCCAACTTCTGCCTTTTAGCCTGGTGGATTCTGCCCCCTTCTGTGAATTGGCACAATGTGCTGTACCACAATGGCAGGTTCCCAGTCGCTACTACTTTTCACGTAAGGCCATTCCATCTCGCTACCATCACGTGGAAGGGAATGTTCTGGCATCGTTGGGCAAGGCAGTCAGTCGCAAAGTCCACCTTACTGCTGACACGTGGTCCAAGAAGCATGAGCAGGGACAATATATTTTGTTCACAGCACACTTGGTAACGCTGCTTACAACTTGGAAGGATGCAGGACAGGGCTCGTTGCTGCAGCTTGTTGTGCCCCCACGTCTCCATACAGCTGGTGGTGATGATGCCAGACCTGTGAGCTCTACCCCCTCCTCCTCCATGCCCTCGTCTGCAGAATTGTCCTATGAACATCAGGTACCCCCTAAGCGTCCAAAGGGCTATTCCATGAGTCATCCTAAAAGGTGTCATGCAGTGCTTCAGCTGGTGTGTCTAGGGGACAGGAACCACACCGAAGCATAAATTCTTGCAGCTCTGCAGGGACAGGCGAAGAGGTGGTTCACACCACACCAGCTGGAGCCAGAAATGGCTCAAACCTTCTGTCCGCCCTTAGACAGGGAAAGTTGACACATGTCCTCAATTTGGTAGACCAGCGTTTCCTAAATATGTACCCAGGGTTGGAAGATGTGCTAAAGCTGGCCAGAAAAGTCTGTAGCCATTTCAGGCGGTCATACACAGCCAGTGCTCGGTTGGCTGAAATTCAGCGGGAATTCCACATGCCCATAAACCACTTGATTTGGGACATGCCCACCAGTTGGAACTCGACTTTGGCAATGCTGCAGTGGCTATACGTGCATCAGAGGGTTGTCAACAAGTCCCTGTGCAAGTATGGCACGACGACAGGCTCAGGTTGCCTCTGCTTTTTTTCCCCATGCCAATGGCTGATCATTAAGGATGCATGCACTGTACTGTCACCATTTGAGGAGGCCACAAGGATGGTGAGCTGTGACAGTGCATGCATCAGTGACACAATCCTTGTTGTGTTCCTGCTGGAGCAGACTCTGCATGGCATTATGGACAGGGCAGGAGGAAGAGGAGGACTTCTTTTCCTCTCAAGGCCCACTTTATCTAGACACCATCATTGATGAGGAGGAGGTTTCTGGCAGTTTCATATGCTTCAAAGAAAAGGAAGACATGCATAAATCTGTAAGCTTTCCAACACCAGGACCCTTGGGAGTAGTATGTGGCTGGGAGGAGGAAGTTCCAGATGCTGTCATCCTGAGTGACCCCAAGGAGTCTGCTTCACAAGCCTTGGAAAATTTGAGATGCATGGGCAACCTCATGCTTCAAAGCCTGCGAAAAGACCCAAGAATACGTAGCATAAAAGAGAAGGATCATTACTGGTTGGCAACCCTCCTTGACCACCGTTATAAGGGGAAGATCTCAGAACTCATCCCGTCCTCACAGAGAGTGCAGAAGATTAAATCTCTTGACGACACGTTAAAGAGGATTTTATTAAACATTTTTCCCAACTCCAGTAGGTTACAGTCTAGAGAAAAACTTAGTTTTGAGGCTTCTGTTGGTCAAGAGAGGAGCGTTGGAGAAGGCGTCCGCCTAAGTGATGCATTTCAGAATTTTTTTTAGTCCTCACCGCCAAGGGCTGTCAGCTTCCACATCCCATCGGCAGCGTCTGCATCACATGGTGGACGATTACCTCAGGGCCAAAACAGAGATGGAGAACTTTCCAGTTGACGATCCACTGGCTTACTGGGCCATGAGAATAGACCACTGGCCAGAATTTTCCCAGTATGCTATTGAGTTGTTGGTCTGCCCTGCATCCAGCATGCTTTCAGAACAGGCATTCAGTGCTGCAGGAGGTTTTGTTACTGATCATAGAACACGTCTGTCCACAGACTCCGTGGACCGTTTGACTTTTAACAATATGAATCAGTCCTGGATTTCCAGCTATGAAGCCCCTGATGCCGATGTCACTGATTAAGGGTTTTTGGGATGTGAAATCTCTGCAGGACTTTGAAGGCACAATGAACACCCACAGACCAATTTTTCAGCACCGGTTTGACAGGTGCATATCATTGCAATTTTTTTGCCTTCATCAAGAGTACCTCTATAGGGTTATGGTGGGAAGGTGCCACCAACACCCAAAGACCAATTTTTCTGCACCTGTTTGACAGGTGCATATCATTGCAAGGTCTGAAGAGCACCTCTATAGGGTTATAGTGTGAAGGCACCACCGACACCCAAAGCCCAATTTTCCCGCATCTCTTACTTCTATCCAAAGTCAAAGTGACACCAGAATTTATCCAAAAAATCTCTAATCTTGTTCCCAGTGCACTACATTGTGGCCTCATCATACACACTGGCTCCCCAGCTGTTGCTGAGCAAAATAAAGGCAGCTTGCAGGGAAAATGTCATTTTTTTGGCTTTATAAATGCAATTATTGCTGCAGCAGATTCTAGACATGGTACAGATCTCCCACTTTACAGTTAGACTAAGGGGACTCCCCAGGCACTATATTGGAAGGAATTTTTCATTTTTATGCTTTCTCTTTAAAATCAAAAAATCACTGCTCATTTAAAAATGAAGTTTTTTTACAAACTTTTTTCATTGATACATGTCCCCCAGGGCAGGACCTGGACCCCTATAACCAATGTATGCCCAATTACTTGCATATAAGCCTTCAAAATGGGCTCTTTGGATTTTTAATGTTGGGGTCCCATTGACTTTAATGGGATTTGTTATTCGGGTCCAAACTTTTGCAATGTTCGAAAGTTCTGGTGCAAATCGAACAGGGATCAGTTCGGCCCATCCCTACTAGACACACAACCATTAATGTCAAAACCGCTGACAACAAAAGTGAGTACCCCCTCAAATGTCCAAATTGGGCAATTTCCCTCCCCGGGTTCATGTGACTTGTTAGTGTTACAAAGTCTCAGGTGTGAATTTGGAGCAGGTGTGTTAAATTTGGTGTTATTGCTCTCACTCTCTCATACTGGTCACTCGAAGTTCAACATGGCACCTCATGGCAAAGAACTCTCTGAGGATTTGAAAAAAAGAATTGTTGCTCTACATGAAGATGATGTAGCCTATAAGAAGATTGCCAAGACCCTGAAACTGAGCTGCATTACGGTGGCCAAGACCATACAGCAGTTTAACAGGACAGGTTCCATTAAGAGCAGGCCTCACCATGGTCGACCAAAGAAGTTGAGTGTACATACCTCAGCGTCATATCCAGAGGTTGTCTTTGGGAAATAGACATATCAGTGCTGCCAGCATTGCTACAGAGGTTGAAGGGGTGGGGGGTCAGCCTGTCAGTGCTCAGACCATACGCCACCTACTGCATCAGATTGGTCTGCATGGCTGTCATCCAAGAAGGAAGCCTCTTCTAAAGATAATGCACAAGAAAGCCCACAAACAGTTTACTGAAGAGAAGCAGACTAAGGACATGGTTTACTGGAACCATGTCCTGTGGTCTGATGAGACCAAGATAAACTTATTTGGTTCAGATGGTGTCAAGCATGTGTGGCGGCAACCGGGTGAGGAATACAAAGACAAGTGTGTCTTGCCTACAGTCAACATGGTGGTGGGAGTGTCATGGTCTGGGGCTGCATGAGTGCTGCCGGCACTGGGGAGCTACAGTTCATTGAGGGTATCATGAATGCCAACATGTACTGTGACATACTGAAGCAGAGCATGATCCCCTCCCTTTGGAGATTGAGCCGCAGGGCAGTATTCCAACATGATAATGACCCCAAACACACCTCCAAGATGACCACTGCCTTGCTAAAGAAGCTGGGGGTAAAGGTGATGGACTGGCCAAGCATGTCTCCAGACCTAAATCCTATTGAGCATCTGTGGGGCATCCTCAAACCGAAGGTGAAGTGCAAGGTCTCTATCATCCACCAGATCCATGATGTCATCATGGGGGAGTGGAAGAGGACTCCAGTGGCAACCTGTGAAGCTCTGGTGAACTCCATGCCCAAGAGGGTTAAGGCAGTGCTGGAAAATAATTGTGGCCACACAAAATATTGTAATTTTGGGCCCAATTTTGACATTTTTACTTAGGGGTGTACTCACTTTTGTTGCCAGCGTTTTAGACATTAATGGCTGTGTTAAGTTATTTTTAGGGGACAGGGTTTTGATGGGGTTTACTTCATCCATATTTCCCTGCAAAGTAGAAGCATAATGGGCTACTATGCATCGCATAGTAGCCCAATAATGTGTCACTTACCTGCAAACGAAGCCTGCGATGACCTGTGCAGGCAGCGTCCATCGTTAGCCCCTCTTCCTTCCGGGGCCGCACTGCGCGCGGGAGCCGTCAATCACGGCACAATTTCAGAGAAGAAACGGCACGGAGGCCGTTTCTTCACTGCGCATGTGCCGAATGATGCTGGCAATGCTAGTTCACTGTATATCTCCTAAACCGTGCAGGTTTAGGAGATATGCAGGGCACCTACAGGCAAGCCTTATTATAGGCTTACCTGTAGGTTAAAGTGATTGTCACGGGTTGACAACCATTTTAATTTGTTCTGAAGCCTACTTTTGCCCATCTCCAGGGGCTGGAAAGAGAGGAAAAACAACATTTCCCATTACTTGTTTAATTTTAATTAAAGCCATTAATAAAGTTCGGTGTAGCTTCAAACCTACAGTATGTGCTTTTTGTTATCGTCACTTGATTTTTCTTCATTCTAAGATGGCAGTTTAAAAATATTATGTGACTTTCATTTTAATCCGCAAAACCATATCTAGGAACTTTTAGAAGTTTGTGGTCTGAGATAGGGGGTGTGGCAAATAGCAGCTCAATAGTTGCGGCATGAGCCACACTGATAAGAGTAATGGCTGTGGTTGTTGAGTTTAATAGCAGTGCATACAGTTTAATAGCATTTAGATGTAGTTTAATATCATAGAGTTTAATAGTAGTACACTAAAGCACAGGACTAATAGTGATGGAGGAAAAAATGCCTTAAGTCAGTGGTGCCAACCAGAACAAAATGCCCATGGGACCTAGTGTGTCAGTGAATGATCAGCTCACAGACAAGATTTATTATCTTTGACACAGGCTGCAGAAGTTATGCACAGGGTTAATGCCAGTACTAAGTAAAGTAGGTAGCCACATTTCTTTCTTTGGAATAAGCCTAAATTCATATTGCAGCCATACACCAGCTGCAATAGCACACCTGACCTTTGCAATCCAGATAAGTTCAAAGTGCACATCAAGGGGGCTTACAACCTACGTGCAAATGTCAGACTACAGCAAAACAAATATAGCCAGCTTTGAGAAAACACCCTCCCCCCCCATGATTTGCATAGATTCTCTAAACATTTTTATTGTATGGCCCCTCCTCCTATGATTTATTAGTTACAAAGTGCTAACTAGATTCATTGCAATAGCATGCCACTACAGGACATATCTATATTAATTACAGTTATACCTTGCACACAATTTTAAGCAACATATATTATTTTATAGTTTTTTTATACTCCATAGATCAAACACTTGCATTAGCTAGAGTCAAGGAAAGTTGAGATGTTGCTCATAGCATCTGGTACAGTTTTAGCCCATTTTCATTTCTAATGCACACGATGACCCTGTTACCCTTTCTTACTGCAAGTTAAAGTGCTTGGTGCACCTTTCGTCAACACAGATGTCCAGGGGCACAGGCAAAGGAGGAGGTTTCTGGCAGTTTCGTATGCTTCAAAGAAAAGGAAGACATGCATCAATCTGTAAGCTTTCCAACCCCAGGACCCTTGGGAGTAGTATGTGGCTGGGAGGAGGAAGTTCCAGATGCTGTCATCCTGAGTGACCCCGAGGAGTCTGCTTCACAAGCCTTGGAAAATTTGAGATGCATGGGCAACCTCATGCTTCAAAGCCTGCGAAAAGACCCAAGAATACGTAGCATAAAAGAGAAGGATCATTACTGGTTGGCAACCCTCCTTGACCACCGTTATAAGGGGAAGATCTCAGAACTCATCCCGTCCTCACAGAGAGTGCAGAAGATTAAATCTCTTGACGACACGTTAAAGAGGATTTTATTAAACATTTTTCCCAACTCCAGTAGGTTACAGTCTAGAGAAAAACTTAGTTTTGAGGCTTCTGTTGGTCAAGAGAGGAGCATTGGAGAAGGCGTCCGCCTAAGTGATGCATTTCAGAATTTTTTTTAGTCCTCACCGCCAAGGGCTGTCAGCTTCCACATCCCATCGGCAGCGTCTGCATCACATGGTGGACGATTACCTCAGGGCCAAAACAGAGATGGAGAACTTTCCAGTTGACGATCCACTGGCTTACTGGGCCATGAGAATAGACCACTGGCCAGAATTTTCCCAGTATGCTATTGAGTTGTTGGTCCGCCCTGCATCCAGCATGCTTTCAGAACAGGCATTCAGTGCTGCAGGAGGTTTTGTTACTGATCATAGAACACGTCTGTCCACAGACTCCGTGGACCGTTTGACTTTTAACAATATGAATCAGTCCTGGATTTCCAGCTATGAAGCCCCTGATGCCGATGTCACTGATTAAGGGTTTTTGGGATGTGAAATCTCTGCAGGACTTTGAAGGCACAATGAACACCCACAGACCAATTTTTCAGCACCGGTTTGACAGGTGCATATCATTGCAATTTTTTTTGCCTTCATCAAGAGTACCTCTATAGGGTTATGGTGGGAAGGTGCCACCAACACCCAAAGACCAATTTTTCTGAACCTGTTTGACAGGTGCATATCATTGCAATTTTTTACAGCAAGTCCAATTCTTGCTTTTATCAAGAGTACCTCTATAGGGTTATGATGGGAAGGCGCCACCGACACCCAAAGACCAATTTTTCTGCACCTGTTTGACAGGTGCATATCATTGCAATTTTTTTTACAGAAAGGTCTGAAGAGCACCTCTATAGGGTTATAGTGTGAAGGCACCACCGACACCCAAAGCCCAATTTTCCCGCATCTCTTACTTCTATCCAAAGTCAAAGTGACACCAGAATTTATCCAAAAAATCTCTAATCTTGTTCCCAGTGCACTACATTGTGGCCTCATCATACACACTGGCTCCCCAGCTGTTGCTGAGCAAAATAAAGGCAGCTTGCAGGGAAAATTATTATTTATAATCATTGATGTTTTTTATATTCATTGACTTTATATATACATTATTGTTTATACATTGTGCCACATTCACAATATTTGTTTGTTGGTGACATTGTTATATCACATAATTGTATTTTGATATTCACCCATATTACATTAAGATCAGATATTGTTGGTTTTCTTATGCTGTGAATATTAATTGTGACATTTGCTTGTACTCTCAACCGAACTGTCAAGTCAACTAATGGCTGGTATCATAACTGATCACATATTTACCACCCTAGCAACTGCAGATCAGAGGCCAAGATGGTAGGCTCCTTGGCTGTAAAGGATAGGAAGTATTAACACCGCTTTAGATAAAGCATCCTGAACACTAATGAAATGGATTAACCTTGCACCTGACCTGTCCTTCTATTTTAGCATTTTTCTGTGAAAATTAATTAAAGTATCCAGATTAATGCATAACTAAAGGCAACACCTTTTTCTTAGTTTTGAACATAGTGGAAAGGAACTATGTAAGGGGGCTTGTGATTGGCTGATGTTTGACACCAACTGGTACAAGTTCATGCCCTGCTTCTTCTTGCTAGAAGAACAATCCACCTGCTTGAAGCCCTAAACCTCCGCCATATTGGGCCCACCTGCTTGCCAGAGACCTTTCCACGATATCCTGACTTTATTGTTTTCTTTTTGTAATTTAATGGTTACAGCTGTGCTCATAAGTTTACATACCCTGGCAGAATTTATGATTTCTTGCCTATTTTTCAGAGAATATGAATGATAGCACAAAAACTTTTCTTTCACTCATGGTTAGTGTTGGGCTGAAGCCATTTATTATCAATCAACTGTGTTTACTCTTTTTAAATCACAATGACAACAGTAACTATCCAAAAGACCCTGATCGAAAGTTTACATACCCTGGTGATTTTGGCCTGATAATATGCACACAAGTTGACACAAACAGGTTTGAATGGCTATTAAAGGTAACCATCCTCACCTGTGATCTGTTTGCTCGTAATTAGTGTGTGTGCGTAAAAGGTCAATGAGTTTCTGGACTCCTGACAGACCCTTACATCTTTCATCCAGTGCTGCACTGACGTTTCTAGATTCTGAGTCATAGGGAAAGCAAAATAATTGTCTAAGGATCTGTGGGAAAAGGTAGTTGAACTGTATAAAACAGGTAAGGGATATAAAAAGATATCCAAGAAATTGAGAATGCCAATCAGCAGTGTTCAAACTCAAGAAGTGGAAAATGAGGGGTCCTGTTGAAACCAAACCACGGTCAAGTAGACCAACTCAATATTTCAGTCACAGCTGGGCTTTTTGTCAAGAGGAATGGGCAAGTTTTACCATCTCAGAAGATAAAGAGCCTCATCCAAAAATACCACAAAAGACTTCAAGCCAAAACATGTGGTGTGGCTGTTTCAAGATGCACAATAAAGAGGCACTTGAAATAAGATGGACAACATGATCGAGTCGCCAGAAGAAAGCCATTACTATGCAAATGCCACAAAGTATCCCCCTTACAATACGCCAAACAGCACAGAGACAAGCCTCAAACCTTCTTTCACAAAGTAATTTGAATTCTTTTGTGGCATTTGTGGATGAGGCTCTTTAGCTTCTCAGATGGTAAAGCTTCCCATTCCTCTTGACAAAAAGCCCAGTTGTGGCTGAAATTTTGATTTGGTCTACTTGACCGTGGTTTGGTTTCAACAGAACCCCTCATTTTCCAATTCTTGATTAGAGTTTGACCACTGCTGATTGGCATTCTCAATTCCTTGGATATCTTTTTATGTCCCTTTCCTGTTTTGTACAGTTCAACTACCTTTTCCCGCAGAATCTCTGACAATTTTTTTGCTTTCCCCGTGACTCAGAATCCAGAAACGTCAGTGCAGCACTGGATGAAAGATGCAAGGGTCTGTCAGGAGTCCAGAAACTCATTGACCCTTTATACACACACACTAATTACAAGCAAACAGATCACAGGTGAGGATGGTTACCTTTAATAGTCATTCAAACCCGTTTGTGTCAACTTGTGTGCATGTTATCAGGCAAAAATCACCAAGGTATGTAAACTTTTGATCAGGGTATTTTGGGTAGTTTTTGTTGTCATTATGATTTAAAAAGAGTAAACACGGTTGATTGATAATAAATGGCTTCAACCAAACACTAACCACGAGTGAAAGAAATGTTTTTGTGTTATCATTCATATTCTCTGAAAAATGGCCAAGAAATCATAAATTCTGCCCGGGTATGTAAACGTATGAGCACAACTGTATGTATGTATTTTATTTTAATTTATATATTTACTTTTTTGCTTTGTTGTTATCTTTGTAATGTGACCTTGGGTGTTCTGAAAGGCGCCTATAAATAAAATGTATTATTATTATTATTATCATCCTCAGCCCTTAGCCTTTATATTTTCCAAGAAAGAAATATCCACACAAAAGAAGTATAGTTGCTACACTTTACTGATGTTATTTCAGAAGATGGCATTTACAGTCACATCACATACTATCCAGGGTCACTTGAGAGAACATGGTCAATCACATATAGTGGATGATCCGCAGCAGTCACATGAGATAGCGGCATACAACACTTCACCTTAAAGCCATCTTCCCTTTACGCAGTCTCTCTTCTTCCCAGGGTCATTATTACTCAGGGCTCTGGCTTGCCTCAGGCTATTTGTGTCCAGCTCAGAACACCCCGATTGCTGTACTAGAGAGAGGAATACTGCAGTTGCATGCACCTCTAGCTTCAGTATACTTCTCCCAGGTCCTCCAGGGGGGTCGACTCACTTCAGAAAACACTTGGCCTGGCCTGAAAGGCCTTTTGCAACCCACTCTAGCCTCCACCACCATAACAGACAGGAGACCTACAGTCAGCTCTTCTGGGTGCAGAACTATCTCACTCTTTCTTCCAGTCCTGTCCAAGGCCCCTGCACTAGATGTGCACAATGTGGGGCATTTAGCTCCCATGTCCCAACTGCACCAGGCTCCTCTCAACCTCGCATATATAAGCCCATTGATTAATTCGTGACATCTCTACAGGTGGGCTCCAGCTAGCACCTTATTACATTATTCTTTCTTACCCAGGGCTTTCTTTTTTAGCTGGAATGTGCCGGCACGGCGTTCCAGCACCCCTGGCAGCCCTCTCCTCTCCAACCTGTCATGTAACACAGAAGCCAGCCGAGGAAGTTTTCTGCACAGCTCACTTCCTCTACTGGCTTCTCTGTGTTAGCTCTAGGCACCCAGGGCTGCTACCCTCAAGCCCTGGTGAGTGCTTCAGCTCCCAGCACTGCAACCTACAGCTGCAGTGATCTGGGAGGCAGCGTCAGTCCCCGCTTGCTGCCACTACTGAGACATTGTTGCAAGGAGCCAAGGAAACCCCTCCTCAGCTCTCGTGTTACAGTAGCTCTCTGCTCAAGTGCTGAGTTAACAAAAAAAAATCCTGCACATACTATAGAGATAGGTGGCGAAGGAAGAGGTGAGCGATTTCCAGTGACTGAAGTTGTGCAGAGAGGAGTGTACTGTAAAAGTGTGTGTGTGTGAGGAGGAGAGCGGGTAGGAATTTGTACAGTGAAGGCACAGTAGCAAAGAGGAGAGCTGGGGAGATTTCAGTGGGTACGCTTGAACTTCTTGGGATAAGTGGAGAATATGCCCACATCCCCAATTACGAAATTAGAAATGCAGAACCCTCTGACAGGACTAAAGAAGGCATAGGCTCCACTAAAGAGGTAAGTACAAAGTAATATAAAATTTCATCATTTATTACAAAAGTTAAAATGAAAAAATGGGGGGGGGGGATAATAAGGTGGGGTTTAGAAAGACCCAATGTGCAAGAAAACAATATTACATTAAAATGCAACAAGTACATATAACAGAACCACTTATTTACTGCACTGCTGTAAGTGAGACAGAGTGCTACCCAATGTGTTTCAAGATCGCACGTTGTTCCTCTTCATCATCAGGAGAAAAGTGGAAATATTATTCATTAATATCATTCAAAAAAGTTTATAGCATAGGTAAGGTTGTCATATAGGACTATTGCAGGTTAAAAGCAGGGAGAAAAGATGCTGCTGCAACTGGCTTGGAGTCATCCATATGGCGGAGGGAAACAGCCGGTCCCATGTAGTCCCACCAAAAGGGGGGCCCTAGGGGGCGACCAGCCTCCGAAGCGCTCACCAAATGGAGGCTGCCTGGCTGTATAGATCAGCACCTGCTGCCTGGGATGGATATGTGGATGCAGTTAAGAAAATTAGAAAGACAAGTCGTAGGTGGTTAATTGAATGAGGTGGGAACGGGTGTCTGTGTACGTGGAGTACAAAGTTGATTTGTCCAATGGTCTGGAAAGACCATATATAAAGATTATGAACTCAATCCGTCCTCAAAGTAGTTGCAAGGATTGTATGGTGAGTGTCACAAATGCATATGGCAGATCTCAGGGTATGCAGCCCACTTCTTCCACCAGCTGTCATGCAGCAGACAACCTCTGCTATTTTGGAACAGAGCCACCTAGTGGTAGGCTAGCTAGCTGTACCTGCTTACAACTAGAACACGTCAGATCTTTATTACTGCCTGTACCACCATTAGAAAGATGTATCCTCTCTATTGTCCTGTTCACCATTTTCACTGACACCAGAATAGGGACCCTAGTTCTGGTGACAACCAGGGATTCCCTCACTTTGGAGGGATTCCCTCTTACTTCCGGTTTTGGCTATGGGTCAGAAAGTGAAGAGAAATCTCTTTAATGGGACTCTGATGGCAAAATAATGAGAGGGGCCATAACTCATTAGTATTCTATACAAAATTAAAAAAGTTTTGCTTTTAGTTTTACTTTAAGCATTTTTGGATTTTTTAAATTGGAATGGCTAAGATTTGTTTTTTATGTTTCATATTTCGTATTGAAATAGAAGAGGAAGTGAGAGGGATCTCTAAAGTAGGGGAAAACTATTGCTCGGAAAGTAGTTTTTACTAATATAAAGTGTCATCACCACTGCAAGATTTCCAAACTACGTCTATTCCAGTGACAGCTTGAAATGTAACCACTTCAGCCCCGGAAGGATTTAACCCCTTCCTGACCAGAGCATTTTTTGAGATATGGCATTGCGTCGCTTTAAGTGACAATTGCGCGGTCGTGCAAAGCTGTATCCAAACAAAATTTATGTCCTTTTCCCCCCACAAATATAGCTTTCTTTTGGTGGTATTTGATCACCTCTGCAGTTTTTTTTTTTTTTTTTTGCGCTATAAACAAAAAAGCGACAGTTTTGAAAAAAAATAAAATAAATATTTTTTACTTTTTGTTATAATACATATAAAAAAAATGTAAAAAAAAAGAATTTCTTTCCTCAGCTTAGGCCGATATGTATTCTACATATTTTTGGTAAAAAAAAAATCGCAATAAGCGTATATTAATTGGACTGTGCAAAAGTTAAAGTGTCTACAAGCTATGGTGAATTTATTTATGGCATTTTTATTTATTTATTTTTTACTAGTAATGGTGGCGATCTGCGATTTTTAGCAGGACTGCGACATTGCGGCGGACAGATCGGACACTTTTGACACTTTTTTGGGACCAGTGACATTTACACAGTGATCAGAGCTAAAAATAGCCACTGATTACTGTGTAAATGTCACTGGCAGGGAATGGGTTAACACTAGGGGGCGATCATAGGGTTAACTGTGTTAACTGGGGGAGGAGAGAGATCATTGTTCCCTATCACTGGGAACACACAATCTCTCTCAACTCCCCTGTCAGAACGGGGATCTGCTTTGTTTACACTCGCAGGTCCCCGTTCTGGCTGTCTCGGGAGCGATCATGGGCAGCTGGCGGACATTGAGTCCGCCCCACCTGCCTCCTCGCTAGCCAGTGAGCGCACAAGCCCACACCACTCACTCCTGCACCCGCTGTACAGCTATGGCGATTTGCGCAGGAGAGCCGACCTGCCGCCGTCAAACAACGCCGGCTGGTCGACGAGTGGTTAAATTATCCCTCACTTTCAGTTCCAGTGACGACAGTCATCAGAGAGTTGATCGCTCCAGCAGGGACACAAACAGCAGCGAAAAAAAGTGACAGAGGTTCTATCCCTCACCTACCATAATGAAAGACAATACAATAAAAATTGGCTTTATATATCCATTAAACACAATCCTACTTTTCACACATAATTGTTTAAAAAGTATTCAGAAGTAGAATATATTGCCTAGCTGCTAAATTTAGCAATTTCATAATGCTAGATTTTCAAATTATTTTTAATTTTTAAACTTAAACTGTTCCTGTTAAAACCTTATATGTTTTATTATGTAATGCGAGTAGCTGGGAATGAACTTTGAATTTATTTAAATGGTTAAAAACAGAACAGACCCACAGCAGACTAAAGCTATTAGGGTTTCACAATGCTGACCATCTATTTTGTTACATTTTTGTGCCCTTGCCCATTATCTCCCACACCTTATCTAAATGTTGTATTTCAGTTTGATGTCAGTTTAAGCAATGCATCACCCTTGTGTCAATGTTTACAATTTGTCTTGTGATTTTGTACGTCTTCACCTGACCCTGTAAGCAGACATAGGTCAATATGCAATACTTTGTAACAAAGAAGAACCTGCATTGCAGTTATGTTAGTGTTTGACATCACCACATAATGAGTTCTGTCCCTCTTTGGGAAGGGCAGCTATTTTCTCTTTACTGTGATTGACTGGGTCCTGCTGGAGCAACTTTGCTTTTAGGGCACCACGTAAAATGAAATAATTTGTTTTAATAGAAACATAGAAAAGTGACGGCAGAAAAAAGACTGAGTAGTCCATCGAGTCTGCCCCTTTTTATTTATTATTTTTTTTTTTTTTTTGTATTTATTTTTTTTTATATTATATATTATATTAATGGGAATTTTGTTAATAGTCTTTACAGCTATGCTGGATATGACACTAGATCACACAGACTGTGGCCTAGGGTTTCATAAAGGTTGCAGGTGGAATCTATCCACTTGTACATTCCCATTGTGCTACAGAAATTACTTTGGGACATGGAACCAAATTCTCTGTCAAACCACTGCCTGCAATTAAAGGAAAAGTGTGATCTATTTTGTAACCCTACCTCATGTTCCCGTCCACTGCAGCCATCAAGTTCACCTACAGTGCTCACCACCTGTATAACCCAAACTGGCCAGAACAACAAACACTTCTAAAGAAATCTAATAAGAGCACATATTCTGACAGTAAACAACAGCAGTTGTCCCAATCCCCTTGCCGGGATCCAACAAATCTTCTATCTTCATTCTTCACATGTCCACCACTAATTTCTCATCCATCCCATGCTCCCATATCTGTCCCTCATCATCAGCCCTCTCAAATGTTATTGTAGCTAATGTTCCCTAGACCATTCAAAAGTCTTACCAGGCCAGAGTACAATTTAACTTTCTTTTTTCTTGCCTCTATACCAGGGGTCTCCAAACTTTATAAACAAAGGGGCAGTTTACTGTCCTTAAGACTTTTTTGGGGGGTTGGGGGGTGTCCGGACTATGGCCATTAGGAATAGAAAGGTCCCCATGTAAGTGGAAAAAACAATGCCCCATCTTTGGTGTCAGTGTGGGGAATTGTGTCCTATCTTTGGTGTCATTGGGAGAAATTTTGCCCCATTAATGGTGTCATTGGGATGAATCGTGACCCTTCATTGGGGTCAGTGGGGGGAAATTATGCCCCATTGTTGGTATCAGTGGACGAAACAGTGCCCTAAGGGGAAAAAAAGCAAGCAAAAGGCCACAATTTGGAGACCACTGCTCAGTACCAACAGCTGGTTCTAACCCCCTCCTCTACTCACCCCACTGAATTGTCTCTTATACCCATCAAGAACATCACATATTATTCTATCAGGTGATATTATTTTTTTTCCTCTTTTCCTCACTGTTATGAGTTTTTATAGCAAATTTTTATAGATTATACAATAGAGGCTATATTTAAGTACATATTACAATCTATATCATACATGTTTTTATGTGGTATATTTCTCCACTGACCATTAATGTAAAGGGGCATTTAAATAATGACCACTCATATAACATAGTATTTACACTTATATAATGGGGCATTTTTACGTAACCACTAATATAAGGGGACTTTATTTAGTGGTAGCTGTCCTACTGAGTATGCCATGGTGTTTTAAGCATTTTTAAATTTTCTCATTCAACATTAACTTTATGTTGCTAACAGTAGTAAATAGATAGGGAAGTATATTATATTTACTTGTGTTAAACTATTTTTTACATTTCTTCAGTTACTTCCAGGATTCTGGTCTCGGACAAAATTATGTCATACATCCCAGGAGGGTTCATGGGCATTTTTTTTTGTTCATCTGAAAGATGGGGGGGGGGGGGGTTCACCTAAGCACACCCTCCTGCCTGCATGCCTTAGCTAAGGGCAGATGGATTCCAGTAAGTAAATGCTACATGAATAATCTGTCCTTATTCAAGGTGACCGTGGTAGAAACACTAGGGGGCGTTTTTCAGTGATTTCTCAACAAAATAAAACATGGAGGCATGAATGGATGGGTAAGTTTGCTGTGAATATTAAAAATGAATGAAATCACATTTTCAATTTCTGGTCCAGTTAAGCTCTGCTATAATATGTGTTATAATTGATGCACAGTGTATGCTGTGCAGTGTGTGTTACATACTCCAGACAGCTGCACTTTGCCATACATTACATACATACAGGTGACTAGAGTCTGTATGTCATACTATGGGGTTAATTTACTAAAAGAAAATATACCGTGCACTGCAAGTACATTTACTTCAGAGCTTAGTAAATGAAGTAAAGGTTTCACTTTGCAAAGAATGCTTAATCACATGCAAGGAAAATGAAAAACACAATTTTTGCTTGTACATAACTGGTTGATAGAAATCAGCAGAGCTTCCCCTCATTTCACAGCTTCTACTCAGATCTAGTGCAAACAGGGCTCAAGTCGGGAACGCATGGGAACGACGTTCCTGTGCTTTTTCCACAGCAGGAACATTGTTCCCGTTAGCACCTGTGTCCTAGCTGGGTGTCGGGAGTGGGTGATGGAGGGACAGCCTTCACTGCCCCTGCATGGCTCCTCCAGTTCTGCCTGCTGCCTCGCTCTCTGTGACTGATATGGAGCAGCAGCAGCTGATCAGAAGTGAATAGGGGGGGCGGGGCATGAATGCAGTGTGCCGCGCAGCGGGCTGTGCCAGTGTCACTGGATCAGTGGCGTGGCAAGGGGGGGTGCGGGCCGCCAGAGGGGTGACACCACTGAAACGATGATCCGCTTCTCTCGTGGCCGCGGGCTGTCTGACTCTGAAGCTCTGAACTGTCTCACACAACTGAGCAGAGTGAAGCCACGGCTGCCTCCCCCTCCTCTCTGTTTACATCTACACAGGAGGAGGGGTACTGTTGTGCATGTCCCGCACTGATCTGAGGTATGTACATTATAGGTGCACTGAACGGGAGTCTGTATTGAATGGGGGGTCTGCACTGAAGGGGGGTCTGTATTGAAGGAGGAAGGTCAGTCACGTGGATATTACA
>BLSH010096212.1:235139-248534 GCA_018402905.1 Glandirana rugosa | reverse complement strand
CCGTAATTTTCCTTTCCTGATGGACTCCATGGCAGCATACGTGTGGGTTAGGCCCCGCCTCTACTACCCTATAGGACTCCTCTCCCATAAATCTTTGCTCTGAGCAGCATGCCGTGTTCCGTAACTAGCCTACTCGTAGACCTCTGGGAGGGACTCCTGCTGCCATGGAGTCCATCAGGAAAGGAAAATTACGGTAAGTATTTGACAATAAATTTTCCGTTTTCCTGACAGACTCCATGGCAGCATACGTGTGGGAAATAACTCGCCAGACACACCCGGGTGGGCAACAAATGCTGAACAGAGATTTAATTAACACCGTCCATTTGACAGTATATTCAAACCAAAATTAACAGAAGACAATGCCGCAGGCTCCATGCAGTAATGCGACATAAACGTGTGAATAGACTGCCAGGACGCTGCCCTGCAGATCACATCGGGCGCGACATGGTGCACCCATGAGGTCGACACACTCCTCGTTGAATGCGCCGTCACCGCCTGTGGAGGCACCAATCCTCTCGCTCTATAGGCCCACTGAATTGCTTGAACGATCCAAGTGGAAATGGATCTGACGGAGGCCCGAAGCCCCTTCTTCTTTCCATTAAACAGCACAAAGAGATAGTCTAACTGACGAAAGGAAGCAGTGGTTTCCAAATATAGTTTTAAGGTGGCTCCTACATCAAGAGGATGCAAGACTTGGCCCTCCGGAGTTTTGAAGGAGGGTAGGACGATTTCCTGGTTCTGGTGAAAGACTGAGGATACCTTGGGATTGGCTCCCAGCATCCTGGGACCACCCTATCCGGGAAGAAGGTCAAAAAGGGCTTTCTAGCCCCCAGGACTTGAATTTCTGAAACCCTTTTTGCAGACGTGATAGCTACCAGGAAGGCTGTCTTCAACACCAATTCCTTAACTGAGAGTAGGTTCCCTGCCTGCGAGAGAAAGTCTAGAACCAGAGGTAGATCCCATTTAGGAAACCGTGGCCTTCTCTGTGGTATGAGCCTGATTGCCCCTTTAAAAAACTGCTGGACTAGGGCGTGCTTGGCCCAGGACACCCCCGTAAACGCAGAGATTGCCGAAACCTGAACCCGGAGGGAGCTCACAGACAGGGACAGGTCCAATCCAGACTGAAGGAAACCCAGCACATCGTGAACTGCTGGAGACTCGCACTGATTAGACTTGGATGCCATGTGACCCCCAAACTTAGACCATATCCTTTCATAGACCTTATTGGTACTCCTTGCGTTCAGAAGCGTGGGGATCGCTTCCACCGGGCATCCTAGAGCCTCCAACCTCCCCCTCTCAAGAACCAGGCCCTCAGTTGCAAACGGCTTGGGCATGGGTGCAGGATTGCCCCTTGGGACAACAGATCTGGCCTGAGAGGGAGGGGAACTAGCTCCCGGAAACTGTGAAGCAGCAAGAGGGGAAACCAGGGCCTGTTGGGCCAATACGGGATCACTGCCACTATTTCCACCCTCTCCCGCCTGAGCCTCCTCAGAAACTGGAGCACGACTGGCACTGCAGGAAAGGCGTAAGCCCTGCGGAAATTCCACCGATCCGTAAGAGCATCTACCCCGAAGGCCTGGGGATCCCGAAATCTTGCGTAATACTTTGCCAGTTTCTTGTTGTAAGGGGAGATGGACTTCCGGAGAGACCCCTAAAGTTGTGATCCAACGGAACACATCCTCGTGGAGAGACCACTCGTTGTTGTCCAGACGGACCCGCGAGAGGAAGTCCGCCTGGACATTCTGGACTCCAGGCAGATATGTTGCAGAGAGATTGGCTAAGTTCCTCTGAGCCCAGGCCATAATTGGTCTTATCTCCTGCAGAAGAGACAGACTCCGTGTGCCCCCTTGCTTTCTTATATAGGCCACTGCCGTCGTGTTGTCCAAGCGGAGGAGGACCGATGACCCCGATGTCAGGTGGTGAAAGGCCAGGAGTGCCCGGAAAGCCGCCTTCAACTCCAGCACGTTCGAGACCATCCCCCAAGAGGGAAAGTCTCACACACCTTGTTCTACTTCTGACAGGCAGTGTGCCCCCCCAGCCCCTGCTGCTGGCATCTGAAGTTATTGTGACCCACACAACAGGGCGGATGGAGTGACAGTTGGTCAGGTTCTTCCGCTGGAGCCACCACGGAAGAGAGCATCTCATGGTAGGAGTGATGCGAATGCGCTGACTTTTGTTGCCCGAGAACCATTGCTGCAGGAAGCCGCTCTGAAAAGCTTGCATCCTCCATTGAGCCCACCTTACCGTGGGGATTGTGGCCACCATGGTTCCGATGATCTTTAGGCATTGGAGGGCACTGAGGTGGGAGGAGAGGGCTGGGCGGATCCGCTCGTGGACTGACAAAATCTTCTCTTCCGGCAGGGAGATGGTGCCCCTCACTGTATCGAAGAGGGCCCCAAGGAAGACTAGGGACCGAGACGGTTCCAGCTGACTTTTCTCCATGTTCAGAATCCAGCCATACGTCTGAAGAGTGGTTATGACTAACCCTCTGTGCTCCACTAACTGAGACCTGTCCTGTGCCAGCAAGATGAGGTCGTCCAGATAGTGATGCAGACGAACCCCCTTGGTCCTCAGCAGGGCCACCACGGCCAGTAGCACCTTCGCGAATACCCTCGGTGAGGTTGTCAACCCGAAGGGGAGGCAGGTGAATTGTAAATGACACCGTCCTATGGCGAACCGCAGGAACTTTTGAAAGTCCTCTCGTACTGGCACATGGAAATATGCATCTCTAAAATCTATGGAGATCAGCCAATCCCCAGGCTGGACTGTTTGCTGTATTGTGGCGAGCGACTCCATCTTGAATCTCTCCTTCACGATGAAGAGGTTTAGGAAGGTCAAATCTATAACCGGCCTCCAGGTGCCATCTTTCTTTTTCACCAAAAAGAGGGGAGAGTAAATTCCCTGGCTTCGGTCTGCTTCGGGGACGGGAATGACAGCGCCTTTTTCCAATAAAGAACCTACGTAATCCAGTAGGATCTGTCTTTTTCCTTTGTTTGCAGAGAGAGCGGTAGGGATGAATTTGCTTCTGGGCAGCCTGCTAAAGGACCAGGCATGGCCCACCGAAACCGTCTTGACGACCCAGGCGTCCTGTATCGAGGCTGCCCAGACCTGCCGAAAGCGGAGAAGATGAGCTCCCACCCGGCCTGTCTGGGCGGGCCCAATCTCAAAAGGACTTACCCGCTTCCCTCTCTCCCGAAGCCGCGCCTTTCGCCGCCTTCTTACCGGCAGCCTGCCTTGACCTCCAGGGTCTAGAGAACTCTCGGCCTGGCTTATAGGCACGTGCCTCCCTGGCACGATCTTGATACTGCCTCTTCGCAAAGCCTCTTCTCTGGCCATGCCCTCGCCGATCCTGGGGAAGGAATCCCGACTTACCCCCAGTGGCCCGGGTTATGGCAGAATCCAATTTATTGCCAAAGAGCGAAGACCCATCAAACACCGACACCAATTCTGTTTAGACGCCGGATCCGCCAGCCATGGGCGAAGCCACAGAGCACGCCTGGCAGTTACAGCAAGAAGCATCACCCGAGCCACCAGTCGAATAATGTCAATCGATGCCTCACCCAGGAAGGCGGACGCCAGTCTCAGCTCCTGGAGAGGTGAGCCATTGGCCAGTTCTTCCGAGACATTCCTGAGTGTCTCATCCACTCTGTCGGTCCACAGCTCCATGGCCTTGGAAATTGTCGCTAAGGCCAGAGCCGGCCTACAGGCCATGCCCGCCGAAAGGTATGCCCGCTTCAAATCGGCATCAATTCTTCTGTCTAGGGCGTCTCTGAAAGAAACTGAATCCTCCAGAGGAAGGGTGACGGGGTTCTTCCAACTCCAGGTCAGTGTCTGATGGTACGGAAAAGTGGCTAGGCTGTGAAGAACCCCAGGATTCCTGAGTCGGGGGGCAGCCACTGGCTGTTTGCTTAGCTGGGGAGTAAGAAGGCCCCGTGGATGAGTCGTGGGATTGGCCGGTTTCCAACTCCTTTAGAGATTCTCTAACGACCTTTTTCACCGAGGTTTTCAACTGGTCCGACCCTCTTTCACCTACTGCTTTAGTGTAGCAGGGGTCGCACAGGGACTTGCCCAACGGCACCTGGCATCTGCACCCCCAACACGCATTCTCTGGTGGACGGTCCGGGCGTGTTTTGGAGGGGTGCGCCGAGTCTCTCTCATGGCGCCTTGTACTGGAGGACGAGCCATGGTGTTTAGCTCCAGAGGATGAGTGCCGGTCATGGAATTTAGATGACGAACTCTTTCTTTGTGAGCCGTGATGCCGATCGGACCTGGAAGAACTGTAAGAAGAAAGAGAAAAACAAAAGAAAACATCAGTGCGGAGACTCCCTGAGACTCCTGGCCCCCACTCCCCCTCCCTCAGCAGGACCCCCAAGTACCTGCTGCAAGAGGGCTGGCCACAGGCAGGCGGTGACACATCTTTGGAACCAAGCATTTCCATGGTGCTGTACCTTTAAGATGAACAGGGCATCAGCATTATGCACACATAAGCCCCCCACAAAACACCCATCTGTACCTCCTATCCGAAGGCTAGGGCGTGGGGAAGCTGCCGCTAAGACCCGCAAGAGGTTCCCAACGTCTGCAGGCTCTTAGCACTTTTAAAAAGGGCGCCATTAGCGCCACTTTGCCAGTACGCACGCGCGGCACCGCCGCTGGACCGTGCATGCGCGAACCAAGCCTCGCTCCCGGGTAGCCGCGCGCCTGCGCAGAACAGCCGTGAATCGCACCCGGAAGCAGGCAGCGGCTGAAACGCAGAGGGAACCAGGCGCTCAGCCTGTGGTCTGATGGGGGCCACACCGGACACTGGCTACAGAGGGTACAGGTATACAACACATATATACTGCCATGATCATAGAGGAAACAAAAAGAACGATCTCACCGCTCCAGCGCCCAAACTCCAGGCAAGCCAAGGATAATCACACCCATGCCGGTCTTTTTCCTCTTCTTGGGGTAAAAGGGCCACCCGCTAATAGCAGGGCTATTCGGCCAGAACTGCATACTGTCACCAATGGTGAATCTGCATGTGCCACCGTACCACCCCCTCCATCCCCTGCTAATAGCTAGGGTTTATAGGAGATCAGCGACCCTCTCCATGGTCGCCTCTTGGCCGCTTGTTCGAGGCAGGAGCTCATTCAGGTAGCAGGAACCTCACATGGCACTGCATGCTGCTCAGAGCAAAGATTTATGGGAGAGGAATCCTATAGGGTAGTAGAGGCGGGGCCTAACCCACACGTATGCTTTTGCAAAATTGTCGCTCTTTTTTTATTTATAGCGGCAATCAGAAATGACGCAGAGGGGATCAAATACCCCAAAAGAAAGCTCTATTTGTGGGGAAAAAAAGGACGCAAATTTTGTTTGGGTACAACGTCGCACGACCATGTAATTGTCAGTTAAAGCGGCGCAGTGCCGAATCGCAAAAAGTGCTCTGGTCCTAAAGTGTGAAATCCTTCCGGGGCTGAAGTGGTTAAATCGGTTGTATACCCTTTAGAGGGATTTTTACCTACAGGTAAGCCTATACCTGCTTACCTGTAGGTAAAATGAATATCTCCTAAACCTGTACGGTTTAGGAGATATTCCCCCACCAAGCAGCTGCGATGTCACGGCGCATGTGCTATGATGTCCCAGATGTAGTGCCGGACCTTGCCAGAAAGACGGGCTCCCGCGCGTATGCGCGTGAGTGACGTCTCATGGCTCTGGCCAGTCGCAGCGCCGGAGCCGCGTACCCGGAAGCAAGATCTGAGGATCCCGGTCGGATCTTCGTTCCAAGGTGAGTATTTCATAATGAGCTAGTATGCGCTGCATACTAGCTCATTATGCTATTGTCTTGCAGGTTTTTTTTCTTTTGACTGGGTATACAACCACTTTGATGCATCAGATCAGACAGCAATTGGTTGCTAGAGGTTAACTCGGGAGCGTAGCTTGTCCACGTCCTGCCTCATAATGCCCATCTCCAGCTGCACTGCCTTGATCTTTGCAGTGAGTGTAGATTGGCACAGGGCAATTGCAGACATTATGTTTGCCACAAGACTTGGGTGAGGAGAATTGTCACGCTCAGGCGGCTTCCTTGTGGTGCGACGCTCGGGCCTAGCAGGCTGGAGCGGCGTCTGATCTTCCACAATTTGGAATCAGAGCATCTTTCCCCAGCCGGACAATGCCCTGGAGGATCGGCGTTTCATGCAGGCACTTCACACCAACTTTTATGCAGGATTGAGGTCCAGGAGAGAGATAACAGTCAGTGCAGCCAGCAGAGCTCACGATAGTTCAACCACTTAGGTGGCCATTTTGGACACGCCCCGGTTGCCAGAGGTTACAGTGTATCACTACCACTCACTGACTGGCTGCTAGAGGTTACAGAACACATTAAGGCTCACTGATTATTTGATAGAGGTTACAGTACGGGACTTCTGCTTGTTGATTGGTTGCTAGAGTTTATTTCACATCAGTACTACTCACTGATTGGTTTCTATAAATTGGACATCCTTACCACTCACTAATTGGTTGCTAGAGGTTACTGCACATTATTACTGCTCATTGATAGGTTGCTAGAAGTTACTGCATAGCACCTCATCTCCTCACTGCTTGCATACCATGGACTGGGGAGGTGAGGGGACCCATCAATAGACAGAAAACTCCTAGGGATCCTAGGACTCCTGGGATCATTGGCAATGCTGGGGGAGGGGGGGTGATCAGAGCTGTCTGTATCGGGGGTTAGAGGTCATGAGATTGATTATTGAGGAGGAACAGGCACAGTTACTTAAGATTCAAGCTGAAATAGAGGATAGTGCGAACCTCCTGGAACCGTATAAACAGGAACCAGATTTTGACAGACATAATGACCTTTCGAAAAAAGAGGTGGAAAGGGTGTAGAAAAATCTCAAAATTAACAAACAAGAGAAATTCCGTCAAAACATTAGTGACGAGGGACAAAGTGATGAGGTCTCTGACCTGTCCATCCCACGTGGACGCAGCAGGTCCAGGAGAGGTAGATCTAGAACTAATAGACCCTCCAAGAGCAGAGCTTCTTCGTCAGAAAGTGAATCAGAACAAACAGAAAAATCAGTCACTTTTTTAGATTTTTTGGATTTTCCAATGATCCGGGCCAACTCAAAACCAGTACCAAAAACAATCCAGAAAAGAAAAAGAATTAGAAAAGGAAAGAGGTCCAGAGCTTGGCAAATCTCACAGACAAACCAGGGCCAGGAATCACAGGAATTAATCAATACTACTCCACTTGTCTGTGAACCTGTTCTGTCTGTTCCACAAGATTTAAAGTCAGTCAACTTATCTAAGTTCCCCCAAGATAGTCACCACATTAGCCTCTTACAAAAGGTCTGTCCTTCTCTCCTTCGGCCACCATGAATGAGTTTGAGGTCTTTAAAGACCTCAATCTCTTCTTGAGAAAAGTGCTACTTAGCTATTTGCATAAGAGCAGGGAGTCTCATTCCCCCGTGACCACCATGACTGAGACTGAAATAGAAGAAAAAGAAGCTCTTGAAGCCTTGATCAGCCTTCTGGATGAGAACCAGCCTACTGATTTAGAGGAAGAGTCACACATGGATAGCATTTCAAGACCCTCAGGTATCAAAATTCGCTCCACCAAGATGCCCCCGTTGACAAAACACAAATGGATCTGTTTATTCCTTGAAATGGTCCGGGAGGACTTTCACAAGATTAACTGGGGGTGGAGAGGATTCGATAACCTGACAGCACAGGAAAGGAAGGCGCTTAGAGAGTTAGAAGTAGCACTAAGTCTGGTAATTTGTGGTAACGGCAAGGGGGAATATAGATTTGATGTTGGCAGACCTCTATGAAAATGAGGTTAGATGTCAGCTGAATGATCCCCATATGTATAGGAACTTTCCACCAACCCCTTCCCTATAGTAGTGGAGAAGTTAAACCATACCCTTGGTCAGGCACACAAGGAGGGTTTAATTACCCAGAGGGAGTGGAGATTTCTCAGGGTTGGGGTATTTAATACCCCTACATTTTATATAATCCCTAAGTTGCATAAGAGCCTTGCCAACCCTCCCGGGAGACCAATTGTGTCCGCAGTCAAGGGACCACTCAAGAGGGTTGGCAAGCTCATAGATGGGTTGATTAAAGATTTATGGTTGGATCTCCCCTCCTATGTACAGGACACCTGTGATGTTCTGAAAAGGTTACAGCAGATCCATATCCGGCAGGGTGCCCTTCTAGTGGGGATAGACATGGAGTCCTTGTACTCGTTGATACCCCACCAGTGGGGTCTCAGAGGTGTAGCTCACTTCCTTGCTAGGACATTTCTGAAGCTTGGAGCCTATAATAAACTGGTGGTGGAGTTGTTAGAGTTCATGTTGGACCATAACTTTTTCCAATTTTTAGGCACGTACTACCAGCAGGTGAGAGGGACATCGATGGGCACACCCTGGGCCACCGCATATGCGTGCCTACATTTACGTCTATGGGAGGAGATTGTGTACCGGTCCTTGTTGTATCTTGCCCATTGTTTATTTTGGGTAAGATACATAGATGACAAGCTGATGTTCTGGGGTGGCACATCAGAACAACTACTGGGGTTCAATGACAATGATCGTAACATCAAATTGACGTTCACTTTTGACACCCAGACATTACCTTTTCTTGATCTTAGAATTAGTATCAGAGAAGGTCGTCTGGAGACTCAGATGTTCCGTAAGGAAACGGCTGCTAATACTTTACTCCAGGCGAAGAGTCACCACCCTCCTTCCCTGATACGAGGCATCCCAGTCGGACAATTTATGCGGGTACACCAAAATTGAAAGGAAGCAAAAGATATGTATGCACGCTTTCGGGAGAGAGGTTATTCCCATAAGAATATTAGAAGTGCAAAAGCCAAAGCAACCTTGAGGGATAGGAATGACCTGCTGGGGGGGAATGATGAATCATCTTGTTCAGGTCCCTCCCCTTAGCTCAGTGGGATCAGGTACGACGAATAATGACTAAGCATTGGCACCCCTTGACCAAAATCCACTTACTGCAGGAGATTGTTGGGCCCCAACCACTAATGGTTTTGAGAAGGGCCAAAAATCTTAAAGACAGTTTGGTACATTCCGAGTTTAGGAGGACCCACACTCCTAGTTGGTTGACTACACAACCAATTAGACTGGGGATGTACAAGTGTGGGAGGTGTAACATGTCTCCCCTAGTGGATAAGACTGACTGTTTTTTTAATGCAAACAATATGAGACGTTATAACATCAGACAATTTATAAACACTTCCACCACTAGGGTGACATACATGATCACCTGTCCATGTGGAAAGGTCTACATAGGCAAGACCAAGAGACCCCTGAAGGTACGCATTGGAGAACATATTAATAGCATCAAAAAGTATAAGGAGGGTGATGAAAAACCGTTGGCCATACATTTTCATAAATATCATGAGGGAAATCCGGCTACAATGAAGGTCAAGGGTATTTATGTGCTACAGCTGTCTGCACGGAGGGGCGACTTCGACACCGTATTGCTCCAGAAGGAGAAAATGTGGATCTTTCTTCTGGACTCTATGGTGCCGAGTGGCCTGAACACTGAGTGCAACATGTCTGTCTTTTTGGAACCCTAATGTTACTTTATAGATATGGGGATGTTCCCCCTCTTTTGGGCGTAATTTTTGTTTACTTTACACTCTGTAGTCTATTGTACGATGTCTGTTGCTTAATCTATTGCCTGGAACTGCATTTAGCAGCTTGGCCTTAGATGGCGCCATTGTAGCCCTCCCCTCCCTTCTGTAAGATCTCTACCCTGTTTGTTTTGTTTTATTGTATTCTACCTGTTGGGTGTTGTTTTTGTGCCCCATTCCTCATATGAGGTAATTTAAGATAAACTATGTATATCGCCCTTTTCCTTGGAATGGCAGAGTATGGGCAGTAAGGGTGACATCTGGTGGCCAGCTGAAAAATTGCAGGCAATACTATGTTATTTAAGATTTCACCCTTCAGCCCCTCCCTAGCTCAGAGGAAGTCCGGTAATTGGTGGGACGAAACGCGTTAGTGGTGGCTTGTCCTAGTAGTATGGGACGTTCAGCTATCCATTGCTACCTAGGTGGAGGGCGGCCATGACACACGGCGATCGGAGAGAAGTTTGTCCTAACTGGCAGGAGACACCATTTGAATAGCTATCCAACAAGGCCGGTGAGCTTCATACTTCTTATGATTGTGGATTGGTTTCATTGTAGGACATTTACATCTAGTTAAGTGGCTACTGACACTGCGGACTGCTTCTGTGGCTGTGGAGGCTGTCATTGGCCGCGACATAGACGGCGTTCGTTACTTAGAATCTTCGCAAACAAGTATATGGCGCAACACCCTGAAAAAACATATAAATCCCATCAAGTCTTTAAAATAGTCCATATGTGGCTGGTATAAGAACCAGCATTAGTAAAAAGTCCCAGCACAAAGGTCAGCCTTCTTAGAACCAGAAGCAAAGTCCTTATAACACTGGAAAAGAAGAAAAGAGGCGCCTCTAAGTGCAGACTTTAAAAACAGTTTATTAAAACCAACAATTGGCAACTCACATGAGACAGAAGCTAAAAGCACATGAGCAGGTCCTCAAAGGGGTAACATCAGTGAGACGTCCATAGGCCAGGATCTCTTGATAAAGGAGCGCGGCTGCCACACCAATCGCAGCACGCCAGCTCGGATAACGCGTCGCTGTCCAGTGACGTCATCATCCTGGGACTCTAGCTGCCACGGAACCAAGCCTCATTTCAAGATTCCCCTGTCTCCGGCCGGTTACCAACTCACAGGGACGCTTGCTACAGTTCATGATGGTGCTATGAATCCTGGCCTATGGACATCTCACTACTGTGTTGTTACTTAGAATCTTGCCACACAGTACTATCCATCTGCCTTGCATTGTCCGTATGCTGTGCACCAGCACCTCAAACTCAGGCAGGACGGAAGGTAGCCCCTGCACAACTCTCAAGACTTTTATTATTAGTATCTCCATCACCCTGCCAGCCTACACATATTGAACAGGAGAAGTGTTACTACATTATGTGAAGCTGTTTTGAACAGTCCAGCCAGCATTGCACTCCCGGTTTGCCATTTGGTGAAGTCCCGTTCCCAACGGACCCTTCTCTCCCCATCCCATCCATCCTGTGTCATCCACGGTTTCACCTGAATTGCAGCCCCTGTAGCTGACTCAGCAATCCTTCCATAGGACATCCATTCATGAGTACCCCAGAGGCTGTTTCAGCCCAGATTTAAAATTTGAGTGTCCAGGAACAGCTGCTATTTTTTGGCCTTTGTGTTAGGTGCTGTGTATGGTGGGTGAATGGGTGAATGTGCAGGCCATATCTGTGTTGTGTTTTGACAACGTTGTCAATATTTTAACTTTTTGCACCAGTGGTTGAATTTTGATTTGACTTTTTAGATTCATCAATAAAGGCTATTTTTTATAATGGCTAAGGTTCTCTTATCTCCGTGCTCTGGTGATCTTTAAATCACAGTTTTTTTTTTGTAGTTTGTCTCAGCACAGTAGAACCACACCCTCATTTAGGTGGTGCCTTGACTGACTGGGGATAGGGCCGTATTGAGCCACCCCTGCATATTTTCCTTACTAAAGTCTAGTCTGGTGAAAACTTTTTAACAATTTTTGCAGAAAACTCCTAGGTATCCTAGGACTCCTGGGGTCAGTGGCAATGCTGGGGGAGAGGGTGTGATCAGTGGCAATGCTTGGGGGTTGATGAGATCGGTGGCAGTGGTGGGGGGATGGGATTAGTTAGGAGGCAGTACACTGTGGCAATTTCCGAATTAAGTAGAAGCAAAGCAGGAAATCTGTGGCAAGTATATAGTGGGGGATTCTACACTGACCACTAATGTAATGGGGAATTTACAATGACCACCAGTGTGAGGGGGATTTACACAGACCACCGATGTGCAAGGGAATATGCACTGATCACCATGTAACGGGGGATTGCTACACTGACGTCAATATAATAGGAGCATTTACACCAACCACCATTGTATACACGAAAACTCCGCGCTATGGTACAGATAAGTTTATATGAGGAAGCTGCCCTGTCTGAACCTCCCAGAGGAGGCAATGATTTAGAAGAAAAATAGGCAGTTGGCGCTTCCCTGTATGTCCTCCTACTTGACCACTAGGGGGACTATGTGGCACTGTTATAATAATTTATGTGGTGTTATATGGGTGTTGCCACCTGTGAATTAATAGTAAAGTGACTGTGCTTACAGAAATAAATAAATATATATCTAATAGTGAATAGTGTATATAAAATAAACAGATATTAATAAATATATAATTAATTTATGTGTATCAAAAAGATGTGATTCCAATAGTTGGATGAAGTCTACGGCTCCAATCCTAAGCTTATCACAGTTTTAGTCAGGAGTTTTGGACTCTCATCCAATAGACCTGTGTATAAACCAGTGCAACAATGTATCTTATTCAAATAGACGTGTGTAAAAAACATACAACAATTATTTCAATATTATAAATAAATAATAAATAAAGAATTAATAATCCACAGTGTCTTTGGAAATATTACTAAAATATATGATGGAGTAATATTGACTGATGAAAAAAGATCCTTTTGATGAACAAACAACAACAATCTTCATGCAGTCATTAAAGTGACTTTCTTTCTTGGTGCTGTGAGTCTAAATAAAATCTATAAGTGACTTTTTCTTAGTGATGAGAAGTATAATGTGTATTGGTGACTCCACTCCGTGGTCCCATATGTGTCCCCACTCACCAGATATAGACACCCCTGCAGGGGTACGGGCCTGTGGGAACCTTATCCAGATGTCTCCGGGACCCTGTTCCTCCACGCGTCCTCCACTTTATTCTGCTGGTCCTGGGAGCGTCCTGCGTCCACTCTCCTAGTTGCTCTCCACGGTCTCCCACGTATTAATCAGTCCAGATGATCCTCCATTAGGTTTACCGAAATGGAATTGAAATGCACAATAGTGTGTATCCTTTTAAAACAATTTTATTGTGCTCTTTTACATCCACAGTTCTGTACAAATTTTTTCGGAAACAAGGTGAATGCTAAAGCAGCAGCTCCGCTGCCGTTTTGAAAAAGGGACGTCTCCCTTCCTCCTCGCGGCGGCTTGCGTTCCACCCTTCGATATTTTCTTAACCGGAAATGACGTATTGATGCGGCGAACGTGCGTGCTGGCCCCGTCTTACGCGTTTCGTCATATGGACGTCATCGCTTCCGAAAAAATTTGTACAGAACTGTGGATGTAAAAGAGCACAATAAAATTGTTTTAAAAGGATACACACTATTGTGCATTTCAATTCCATTTCGGTAAACCTAATGGAGGATTTTCCTATGTGTGATAACACGTAAAGTTAAGGTAAAGCCATTTGGATTACCTCCTAGTAGACCTGACTAATTATGCACCCTCTGGC
>BLSH010096212.1:185362-207467 GCA_018402905.1 Glandirana rugosa | reverse complement strand
GAGAGAACTACAGCGGTGGAGGAAATGGTTAGTGCATTGGAGGATGAACTTAAAAAGAATCTTCAGGTTGTGAAAGAAAAAATGGGCATATACGTTTCTAGAATTGATGACATGAAAAACAGGCTTAGGAGGGACAATGTCAAAATAATAGGAATGCCGGAGCGGAGGGAATGCCTGAACCATGTGACATTTCTGGAAGGGTGGTTTAAAGAAATGTTTGGGGAGAATGCCTTGTCTCCTCACTTCTTCATAGAGAGAGCTCACAGGGTTCCCTTTCAACCCCCTCTGGCTGGGGGACACCCCAGGCCAATTTTGGCAAAGATATCTAACTATGGGGATAGAATTACCATCCTTCAAAAAGCCATAGAGAAGGGCAATGTTTTATTCAATGGGGTAAGAATTTCCATGTGTAGGGGATGTGTAGAGTTGTTCATGTAGGATAGGAATGATCGCAATATAAGCCCCAGGGGTAACCTGATTAGGTTGGGGAGGGAGGGTTGGTATGAAGGGATTATGGGGTGTATGAATGGAGGTATGAGGGGTGTGATGTGTGTGGCTTGCTATGACAGGTTAACGTTAAGGCAAGGGGTTTGTATAGAAAATAGGTTTAATTATCTTTTTTTTCTTGGATTATGTGTAAGGAATTTTTCACTATTAATAATGAGAAGAGGTGTTGTTTTCACTATAATGGATTATTTGATCCCCATTAAGGGAATGCTCTCCACTCCCCTGTATGGGATGGGGTAGATAGCTCCTTATTATTTCAATGTCAATGGGTGGTTTTACACAAAAGGGGATTAAAGGTAGGGCTTATGGATTTCTGTGGTTAGATTGTATCTTTTTTTTCTTGTCGTGGCTCTTTCTCTTCCTATGTCCTTTTCTTAGCCTGGACTCTGGTGCTCTGAGTCGGAATGGCATCAAGGTCACTTTTACTGCCCCCCCCATCTTTCTCCCTGACGCAGATTAAAAGGGTTAAGATTGGATCATGAAACGTTATGGGATTGGGTAATTTGCTAAGGAGAGCCGCGGTGTTTGCTTATATAGATACACAGCAGGTTGAAATACTCTGTCTGCAGGAGATACATTTTACATGAGACACTGTCCCCCCACAAGGGGACAAAAGATTTCTTAAACACTACCATTAAACCCACACCCCCTATTCAAGAGAGGTGAGTATTATGGTGAAGGGGGGTGTGCAATTCTCCTGCAGACGTTAAATTGATAAACATGGCCGGTATAGTCTTTTGCATTGTTTAATAGAGGGCATGGAAATTGTTTTAGTCAATATATACGTTCCGCCACCATTTAGGGCGGAAATATTATATGACATTGCAGAATTCACACTGGACAAGGCCCATATTCCAATAATTATGGTAGGGGATTTGAACATGGTTCTTGATGAAAGTATGGATATATTCCCCCCAAGGAAAAAGAAAGATGGGCAGTCAAAAAGCATACTCTCCCAATTTATGGAAGAAACAGGGTTGTTAGATATCTGGAGAACTTGAAACCCAGAGGCAAGACAATTCTCCTGCCAATCATCCACGTATACCACTTTATCTAGGATTGACTTAGCCCTGGGAAATGAGGAGGCTTTACATTTAGTCAACGATGTCCGTTATATGCCCAGGGGCCTGTCAGATCATTCTCCTCTCCTGCTGGCAGTGGTCCTGGAGGGATTCCGAGCTAAAAGGGATTGGAAGTTTGCTCCATATTGGCTGGAATTGATAGAGGAGCCCGATGGTATCCCTGCAGCATTAGAGGAGTTTATAAAGACAAACACGGGCACAGCATCAGCAGAGATGATATGGGATACGTTAAAAGCATTCCTTCGGGGCTTGTTGATACAGCAGGTGGCAAGAGTTAAAACCGAATCAAAAAGATGGGAGGAGTCAGTCAGGACAGAGGTGGAGAGGGTAGAGAGCCAGTATATTAAGTATCCAACAAAGGAAAATTACAGCATGTTAATAGACCGACAAGGAAGTAAAACAAACGGCGGCACTCCACGACCAATGCTGGTTACTGTATTTATTGTAGAAAAATAGCCATAAAGGGTACAGGACAATATGGTAGACGTGTTTCACTCGATTACGAGCTTATTCATTATGAATGGTAATGAATAAGCTCATAATCTAGTGAAACGCGTCTACCATATTGTCCTGTACCCTGTATGGCTATTTTCTACAATAAATACAGTAACCAGCATTGGTCGTGGAGTGCCGCCGTTTGTTGTACTTTCTTGATGTTGCGGTGGCGAGCCGAGGCAGGCACCCACAGCTGTTTGGACTTCCAGGGAGCTATCTGAGCGGTGAGATACACCTGTTAATAGACCGACAACAAGTATATAGATCAGCACTGTTGAGGAGGGAGGAGAATAAAAGGCTGGCTATAAAACAAACGTCTTTTGCAGAGGGGGAGTGTGTGGGCAGAACTTTGGCCCTTTTAATCAGGACCAATTCTTCTGCTAACACTGTCCCATCAATACGAACTCCGGAAGGAGGGACTATTTCAGATACTCTTTGGATCACAAAGGCATTTAAGGAATACTATGAAAATCTCTACAAGGCCCAGGATATTCGAGTAGATGATGAAATAGAGGAGTTTCTGGGGGGCCTGGAGTCCCCCTCACTCTCTGCGGAGGGGAGGGAGGAATTGGAGGCTCCCATAACCCTGACAGAAATACAGACAGCGGTCAGAGCGATGGCTGGCCAGAAATCCCCTGACCCGGTTGGGCTACCTGTGGAGATTTACAAGCGGTATGGAAGAATACTACTTTCGGAACTTTTGAAGATGGCGCAGGAGGCAGTAGATAGAGGAGGGTTTTCCCCCTTAATGTGTTAGACACAAGGAAGGAAAGGACCCACTTGAGACAGCCTCATATAGGCCGATATCACTGCTATGCTCGGACATTAAGATCTTGGCGAAAGTTTTGGCCTGCAGATTAAATAGGGTTATTCAGAAACGTATACACCCAGACCAGATTTATCCCCAGCAAGTCTACCAGCATTAATATTAGATGGGTATTTTTAAACCTGCAGATTAAAGCTATAAACGCTGGCTCAAGGGCCATACTTTCTTTGGACGCTATTAAGGCATTCGATAGGGTTATCTCTGGCGGGGCCTGGAGGTGTTTGGGTTTGGCCCTACTTTCATAGGATGGATTAAAGCATTATATAATGACCCCAGAGCTAAGGTCCAGGTCAATGGGGTATGCTCCTAGGGGTTTGGGTTGGCAAGGGGACGAGACAGGGGTGTCCATTATCGCCCCTGCTCTTCGCTCTCGCAATCGAGCCCCTGGTGATGGCAATAAGATCATGCTAGGGCTTGAGGGGGTTCTCAAGGGCCCATGGGGAAAAGAGAGTTGCCCTATAGGCGGATGATGTGTTGCTGTTGTTGGGAGATTCCCAAACCTCACTAGTATCCGCAGTACGCCTAGTTAAAAACTTTGGGTCCTTTTCAAGCCTGAGGATTAATTGGGAGAAGTCTGTACTGTTACCGGTAGATCCCTTTAATGTCCCGCTACCCAGTGAGGAGAAAAAGCTTGTCGTGGCAGACAAGATGAAATATTTAGGCATCATATTCACAAGAGATCCAAAAGATTTCTTGGAGGACAATATGACCCCTCTATTGAATAAATTTAAGAATAAGGGAGAGATATGGAAACATTTGCCCCTATCAATGGCTGGGAGGTGTAATTTGATTAGAATGGTATGGCTCCCGCAGCTTCTGTATGTGCTTCATAATTCTCCAGTTTGGATACACAAGTGCTGGTTCCAGAGAATGGATGCACTTTTCAGGGTATTGATTTGGAGGGGGAGAGCCCTAAGAATTTGCTTAGGTACTCTCCAACTCCAGGTTAATTTCCCCATCCTGGAAATTATTTTCTGGCATCACAACTACAACAGCTGGCGGGATGTGGGGTGCAAGGGGGTATAGATGGAAACAGTCATTTAATGCTGGAATGCACCCCGCATGGATCAATAGTGGAAGCACTGGAGGCAGAGTCCTTTGGCCCTGGGATTCCAACACTAAAACTTGTTATGAAGATCTGGTCGTTAGTTAAGAAAAATATGGAGTATAAAGGCCTTATGACACACCCCCCATTATGGGGAAATAACAAGTTGAAAGAACTACAAGCAGTAGGTACCATTTGGGAATGGAAGAACAAGGGCATCAATTATGTTGTCCAGTTATATGAAGAGGGCCACATGAAATCATTTATGGATCTAAGGGAGGAATAGGAGGTGCCAAAACACCCTTTTAATAAATATTTGCAGATTAGGCATGCCATGGCTAAACAGTTTTGGAGCTCAGGGGTGGAAGTGGAGGATATGCCGGTATTACAAACTGTGATAAAATCAAGCCTTGGCAAGGGTTTAATATCTAATATGTATGCAAGTATGGGAAAGAGGACGAGGACAAGGGGAGAAACCCTTTCGATAAAAGCAAAATGGGAGGAGGACATTGGACCTATGACTGAGGAACAATGGAGAGACATCTTGGGATCGCGCACTTGGGTGTCAAAGGCTCCCTCTCAGAGAGCTTCACGACTTTTCCTATTACATAGGATGTATTACACTCCGCAAAAACGTTATAAGTTTGGAAAAAGGCAAGATGACAAGTGCCCCCCCGGTGCCGGAATACAGGCAATCTTTTACATATGATGTGGAGGTGTCCGAAATTGTTTAGGTACTGGGAGGGAGTAGTCGAGACCATCAACAGGATCTTCAAAACGATAATAGAATTGGATGTACGCCAATGTATCTTGAGTGGAGCAGGAGGGACTATTCCGACACCCATTCAGAGATGCCTGCTCCAAGCGAGGAGACTGAAAGCTCAAAAATGGCAGTCAACGACCTCCCCAACACTGGAGGAGTGGAAAAGGACCATAGATGATACTATCTGGAAAGAGAGGGGAATATATGTAAAAAGAGGAAAATTCATTCATTTTAAAAAGAAATGGGACCCTTGGTTAATTAGCAAGGGTTACCCCTCTTAGGCTGTTAAACAATTTAAAGCCAGACACAAATGGGAGGAATGAAGGTTGAATGGAGATGTGAGAGGAATGATTGGAGCATGGGGGTGACAACTATATACATGCGAATGAGAATAGGCTAGCAAGAGTAGGGGAGGCCCCAACGGGGAGGGTGGGTGGGGGTATGATAGGTGGAAATGTATTATACGTGTATTGTGTTTGATTTCTCCTTCACCTATTTTGTATAACAAGAAAAACTTTAACAAAGATTATTAAAAGAAAAATAAAAGTATACAGGTAAAGTGGGGTTGGTCACTAGATATGGTACACATTGGCACCAACTTCAGTCCCTCTTGAACAAACACTGGCACATTTTAATACTAGATAGGAGAATGAAACAACTAATAGACAAAAAACCCTGGATGATAGCAAGGAAGCCCCAACAATAGGGGACAATCTTGTTAGTAGTGAATTTAGGAGAAGTGACCCCTTCTATTTTCAACCTCCTCTGAAAGGCATGTTTGCATGCGGACATTGTTCCTTCTGCAAACATGTAGAGAAAATAAAATAATTTAAAGATTCATCAGGAAAACACACATACTATAATAATTCCTTTCTCAATTGCTCATCCTCATGGATAATTTACAGAATCATATGCCATTGTATTAACATGTATATAGGTAAAACAAGGAGGAAGTTCAGAAGAAGAATTAGTGAACATTTCACCAGCATTATTGGCAAAGATGACCAGTCACCAGTAGCCATTCATCATCGACACCATCACAATTCATTATTGAAATGCACAAAATGCGCAGCTATATGCCAGCTGTCATTGTCAGAAAGAAGAGGAGACAGGGATAAGGCCCTACTACAAAAAGAGGCAAGATGGATCTTCCTCCTCAATACTATGTCTCCTATAGGCTTGAACAATGAGCTGTCTCTGCAACCCTTTTTATAGGGCCCCTTTCGCATTTGTGCAACTTGTCCTGTGACTCGGGACTGCAAAGTCGCATGAGGAGTCGTACCCCATGATTTCCAGTGGGTACCGTTCATGCATGTGCGACTTCAGGTCGCAGCAACTTTTAGGTCGCAGCAACTTCAAGGTAGTCTTTGCACTGCTTTGGTCCGACTTTGGTGCGACTTGGGGTATATGGACCTCAAGATTATGTAGGCGTGCTGCAGGTCGGGTTAAGGTCATGGCAGAGTCGCATAAAAGTGGTGGCAAAATGGGGGGGCGTGGCCGGCTGCAGACTGTAATGGACGGCTGATTACAGAGCTCCGTACAGCCTGAGACCAGCAACCTTATCTACGCTTCTATCAGCATTGGAAATCCCCTCAAATTTTCGGGAGGGACCCCTGTAGGGGTCTACATTATTGAGGAGAGTGGCGGGTGGCCGAGTTTCACCGACATCAGCAGCATTGTTCGTGAGGTGACCAGAGAAACTTGCGGCGGAGCCGCCGGCATAGCAAGACCGACCTCAGTATCGTTGGAGGGAGACATTCGTTCCCAGAGGTACCATCCGAGCGCCGTCCTCCAGTTTTTTCCTCGGATACGCAGGGAGGAAGAGTGGATACCTCACAGCAGCCTTACCTCACGATCGTAGCGCCCGCCATTTTGAGGCCTGCCTCGTCCCGCTGCAGAGCGCTGATCAGTATCGGTTCATCCAGAGCCGCGGACATATGACAGGGGAGGCCGCCTAGCGTGGAGGACTTCATAGCTATCAACTCTATTGAAGAGCCCTGTGTGTGCCCGGGAACGAACGGCCGCTTCACTCAGTGAAACCAATAGGCATTGCCGCTTCAATACTCAGTGAAATCAATAGGCAGTGCCCATTGTAGCGGGTCTGTCGGTTCATCCAGAGCACAACGCGGGTACTTGACAGGGGGGCTTCCTGACCTGGAGGGATCCCTCACCATCTTCTGCACTGTTAAGCCCTGCAGGTGGCCGAGTCTGAACGATCATATCAGCGTTCAATTTAATACACGGCTTACCTCACGGAAGTGCCGCCGGCTCAGTCGGCTCCAATTCCTCAACCCCCGCACTCCAGGAGGACAGGTGAGAGTAGGTATTCACCACACAGGCACCTGAGCACCTGTCCACACCTGCAAGATTACTCTTCTCCTGGGAATCACAGGGGAAAGAAGTGCGATACCCTCACCAGCTTCACCTCATAAGGGCAGCAACAGCCACTTTGGTCCCTGCTTCTCCTCATAGTACACTACAAAGTGCCCTATAGCTTTCTGACTGGGTGGAGGGCCTGGCAGGGGTTTATAAAGAGCTCTTCAATATTAAATCAAGCGGTAGTCCCGAATTGCTCGCTGCAACAACGTCGCTGGCAGTGCTGGGCACACAGGAGGTCTTAACCCCCCTATATTTGGAGGAACTACTCAGTTCTGTGCACTGTAATAACACTCCTTGGGATCTTATACAGCACGTCTCTGGGGTCAGTAAGTAGCCTGACTGCTGTAAGGCACCTGAGGTCCTGCCTGTTTCAGTGAAGCATAGTCAGGGGGCTATTTAGTTAAGGAGTACCAAGCACTGGCACCGTAACCCCTGTACTGAAGGGCATAGTACTCATATGCAAGTGTGAAGGGGTATGCCCAAAGCTAAACCGCAAAAGCAGGGTTTGCATCAACACATACCAGACTTCTTTCCAGTTAGAGGAAGCATGCAACAATCACAAAAGGGTCAAACTGCAGCACCAGCCCATGTTCTGCTACCACCAGCAGGGGGTATACCAGATCCTTGCGTACAAACGGAGGAAATGGACAGCACGGAACACCCTGTCCCTCCGCCACAGGCGGCTACACCAGATAGAAGCAAAAGGGCAGCGCAATCACCAGCACCATCCCCGTCCAAGGTGCCACTTTTTAAGAGACAACACTGGGTCGCTGAGCAAGACACCACAGGCCCCAGCAACTCCCTGGCTGACCTACCCACTAGCGACCAGCCTGCTTCGGAACACACCTTAAAGATGATGCTCCTTTCCTTACAGAACGACCTCAGAAACGAGCTGAGATCCTCAATTTCCATATTACAGACTAAGATGGACCATTTGGAAGATCGCACTGACGTTTTGGAAAAGCAGGTTGCAGACCAGACCTCTGCTCAGCGGGACACCTCAGAAGCACTACACCAACATGCTGAAGATATTCACTACCTACAAGCCAAAATAGCGGATCTTGAAGATCGTTCCAGACGAAACAACATAACATCCAGGGGTATACCCGAAACGGTGAAGCCCTCCGATTTCACACAGTATCTCCAACAGTTATGCCTCAAGCTTATTCCGCAATTAACGCAATCGGAATTGACTTTCGACAGAGCTCACAGGATCGCCAAACCAAGCTATCTTTCAGAAACGGTGCCTAGAGATGTCCTAGCTCGTATACACTTCTACCAAGTGAAGGAAAAACTAATGTCTGCTGCGCGTGCAAATAAGACCATGCCAGGTCCATACGCCAACATCTCCCTCTACACTGATATCTCTGCGGCAACAGCCAGGAACCGAAGGGAATTTGCCCAGGTCACCTCCACCCTCAGAGATCAAAATATACCCTACAAATGGGGCTTTCCAGCGAAATTGATCGTGACCTATCACAATCAATCTACTACTATCGTCTCACCCAAAGATGGCATTAAGAGATTGCTAAACTGGGGTATCATCTCAGCCCCAACTCTGCGACCAGAGCAACAGAGATCCCAACAAGCCTCACGAGGATGACCATCCTCCTATCGGCCCCCGGGTCGTGCTCCACAATTTTAGCCACTAACGCCCTACAGGTTCATGCCTGCTACAGCAAGCAACTCTGAAGCATTTACATAAGCACCATGTTATCTCAGCTGAGTTTGCTCTCACCATTGGAGTTTCTGGACTCACCTGTTCTTACTGTGTGGTATTGGTTCTTGTTGTTCCCCCCAGGTTATTGGAAAGTGCTAAGCACTTTAAGGTTACACTTATTTTTGTTATTTTAGATTCTTGCAACGTACAATTGTAGCAATTTCAGTTGTTTTCATTTTGTTTTGTCTAAACTACGGTAGCCAAACTGTAATTTAGTGTTCTCTGTGGTTTCATATTAACTGTTGTTTCCACTGGATACGGAGAATAGCAGGTGATCTCTATTTTCTACATTCAAAGTTCTCTCCAGATTTAACCACACTTAACCATGGTTATTAGTATTACTTCCCTAAACGTCAAAGGCCTTAACTCGCCTTTTAAAAGGCAGGTCTTCTGGAAAGAGGCGGTTAAAAGTAAGGCGGATATTATCTGCACCCAAGAAACTCACTTTGCAGCATCAAAACCGCCCTCCTGCAGTCATAAGTTATTTCCACAATGTGTTGTAGCAAACACACCACAGAAAAAAGCTGGTGTCCTTATTGCTATTCGATCTACTGTGACCTGTAGTCTAATACACACTGAAATTGACCCATTAGGCAGATTTTATTATTCTACACGCCAAATTTAATGACCGGATAATGACCATGGTCAATATTTACACCCCAAACTCTCAACAGGCACAGTTCCACCAAACAGTCATGGACAAATTAACCCCCTTCCGACAATTTCCTTTCATTATATGTGGGGATTTCAACCAAATTGTGGACGTAACATTGGATTCTTCCAATCCTAGTAGGAAACAAACCAATGCCTTGTCAAAATTACTGGCTGCTGAGGACCTGTACGATCCCTGGCGGTGTTTACATGACACGGAAAAGGATTTCACCTTCTATTCACACTCACAGAAAGCATATTCTCGGATAGATATCAGTACAAGAGGCCTCAATTGGCAATATTACATGGTCTGACCATGCCCCAGTCTCCATCAAAGTGTTCCCACCGGATCACATGCCGACGGGGAAGCGGTGGAGACTTAATACTTCACTCTTGACTAATCCAACCTACCAGAAACATATTGAAGCAGCCTGAAAACTGAGTTTTTCCAAATTAATGCTAGTTCTGTCACAAGCCCGTTTGTATGTTGGAATGCTCATAAAGCAGTTATGAGAGGTCTCCTCATCAAGTTCGGTGCCCGGGAAAAGAGAAAGCGTAATGCTACCACCTTTAAGTTGTTAGATCAAATCGGAAGTCTTGAAAAGGCACATAAAGCACACCCTAGCTCCGCTCTAGGTACTGACCTGAACAATATCAGGAAAGCTTTGAGCGAACACTTACACTCCAATTTCGACATGGCCTTGAAAAGGCTTCAACTCAAATTCTATGCCCACCACAACAAACCTGGAGAGTGTCTAGCTAAACAACTTAAGAAACACTTAATCATTGCAAAGATCCCCTTCCTTTTGTCACGGGAGAAAACTCGCCTGACTAATCCTAAAGACATAGCTAACCGTTTCAGTCAATACTATACTAAATTATATAATATAGCAGCATCAGGGGAAAGTGCAGCTCCTAAACCAGATGATATCTCCCACTTCCTAGAGTCTGTACATTTACCTTCCCTCACACCTGAACAACTAGAGAACATTTCTAAACCCTTCTCCGAATTAGAAATTCAAGCGGCAATAGCCTCCTTGCCACTTCATAAGGCCCCAGGGCCAGATGGATTTGGCAATGAATACTACAAACAGTTTGCGAACACTTTGCGCCCATTTCTGTGCCAAGCTCTGAACTACACACTAACCACCGGTACCATCCCGATAGAAGCCCTAGAAGCAACCATAATCACTATCCCCAAACCAGGTAAGCCTACTGAAGAACCAGCAAACTACAGGCCAATATCTCTGCTCAACAGAGACACAAAATTATATGCCAAACTGCTAGCATCCCGCATAGCAATTGTCATCTCACACCTAGTGCACCCAGACCAAGTGGGATTTATGAAAGGCAGACAGGCATCAGATGGTACTAGGAGATATATTAATCTCCTACAGTGGGTGGAACGCAGTCGAACGCCTTCTCTGTTTGTCTCCTTAGACGCTGAGAAGGTGTTCGACAGGGTTGATTGGTCATTTTTGAAAGCGACCCTGGCGAAATTTGGTTTCACGGGTACGATACTGGACGCCATTTTGGCTCTGTACTCAGCTCCCAAAGCCAGAGTGCTCAACTCGGGTATCTTTTCCGATCCCTTCACAATATCCAACAGTACACGACAGGGTTGTCCCCTATCTCCGTTAATTTTTGCACTCATAATGGAACCATTGGCACAATCCATACACTCTAACCCCCTGATACGGGGTATCTCCATTGATCAGTATGATCACAAAATCAGCCTTTACGCAGATGATGTGATCATCTCCATCACTGAACCACAACTTTCACTCCCGCAATTGCATCAAACTCTAGACTTGTTTAGTAAAGCGTCACTATATAAAATCAATTTCTCAAAGTCCGCCATGATGGGTGTTAACCTAGACAATACTCATAAACAAAGCATTAATGATATTACATCCTTTTCCTGGGCTCCAAACTCAACTCTTCCTTATCTGGGTATTTCTCTAACTTCTCCTTCTTCCCAGCTGCTCACGCTAAACTTTATGCAACTGATAAGCAAACTACTAAAGGTTACTCAAGACTTGAAGAATGTACGAGCCTCTTGGGCAGGACGCATTGCACTCTCCAAAATGATCTTATTACCACACATCCTCTATAGTTTCCGATCTTTACCTATATCCTTTCAACGCTCCCATTTTTTGTGCTAAATTGCAAGCGATTGTGTCATCGTTTATATGGTCTGGCAAACATCCTAGATTGAAAAAAGCAACCTTATGCACTCCAACAGCACGTGGTGGAATGGGTGCAATATCGTGGCCTACTACAAAGCGAACCTTCTCGAACAGGCAAAAAGTTGGTGGAACCCGGTTACTAAGTTTCCCTGGCTGCAGATAGAGCAAGCAGCCCTAACAAATACTCCGCAGGTGACTCTTTCCGCACTTTTATTACGAAACTACAAACAATACAACTTTCTAGACACAGTCAATGCCACACTCAGAACGTGGCATGCAGTTTTGCAAGCTTCAGGTGGTATATCACACAAAGTGATGGAGGAACTACCTCTACAAGTCATACAAGCTGTAATTCCGGACATATCCCTACACAATTGGTATTCAGCAGGAGCAACACGGTTATCCCACCTATACAAGCAGACGGAACTCCTATCCTTTCAACAACTTCAAGAAAAACTCCACTTATCTGCCAACAAATTTTTCAAATATCTCAGAATCCGATCCGTACTCTCTAAAGTTACGTGGTCGAATGACCTTCTTCTCTGGCATGCATTGAGATTTTATCTCAACTCAAGTATCCAGCAAAAGGGCATTTCTTACTTCTATAAACTCCTAACCAATCCTCAAGTGTCCAACAAATCCGAGAACATGCTCAAGTGGGAGAAACTACTACACTGCACATACACCACACAGCAATGGCTTCAAGCACTTAAACGTCCTCTAAAATACTCCAAATGTCTTACCCATTGGGAAGGGGTACAAAAAATATTTCACAACTGGTACCTAACGCCTACGAAACTTGCCAAGATCTATCCATCAGTGGACCACAAATGTTGGAGGGGTTGTGGTCAAGCAGGGTCAGCTCTACACATCTGGTGGTCATGCCCTAAACTGCACCCCCTATAGCTGGGGATCGGAAAACTAGTCTTTGACATGTTCAACAGGCCTATAATCCTCTCTCCACAACTTATTCTGTTAGGGATGGATCTAGAGTTATGGCCCTCATCCACTCACGCGCTATTGACACACATGCTCATTGCCACCAGACTCTCAATAGCAAAGAAATTGAGAGCCTTGGAACCTCCTTCTATCTCGGACATCCTTTCCTCTTTAAATAACCAAAGACTCATGGAATACATGTTTGCTAAAGCTCACCTCCAGGTCCCCCTCTTCCTGAAGAGATGGAACTTATGGCTAAAGCATCCAAAGTGCACCCTGCCTTCATGAGCAACACATTGCTTGGAGCTATGTGGCACTTTGACTTAGGTTACCCTGAACTCGATATGTATTCTTAACTGGATGAGTACAATCTCTGTGCGGAGGGGTTCGGGTGCACGGCACCGGCTTCGCTGGGCGGTGGGCCCTGACCCCTCTTTGACTCTCATACTTGCACCATTGTCTTATGATTCCTCATTCTCTCTATTGTTTTCTTTTGGTTACCTGTATTCTTCGCTACACTTAAGCAATGCCTTGTACCATGTAACCCGTTACTGCAATGTTATATGTATTCACATGGATTACTGCTATCACCTGTATTTGAATGTCTTTAAAAAATAAAAATCTTTCAAAGTAAAAAAAAAAAAAGTGGTGGCAAAATTTGGTAAAACTCCTGGGAAAACGAGGCTAGATTGCAGTCAAAGTCGCACGACTCTTAGGTCACACAGATGTACGCATGGAGGAGGGGCCTAGAATTTGCAGTGCAGGACTGTTCATTGTTACTTCTGTGTAAATATTTTACAGAAGTGTGACTATTTATTAGTATCGCTCATATATATATATGACCATAAGTGACAGCAGCCCTCACAAAATATCCACAAACAAATATCAAACAATATTATATGTCAAATTGTGTAGTGCTATCCCTTTAAGAAATAGTCAAAACAAAAAAATGTGCAACAGAGTGCAATTAATGTTCTCCAAACATAGTCCAACATAAAGTGGAAACAAATTGCTTCTAAGGACAATGTTCATGATATAACGAGATGACAATCTTATCCATCACCACCTTAGGTCATGTACCGGAGGATGAGACCACTTAACTATAAGAGGTCAAATGCGCTTGTCCTTATCAACAGGGTAAAGTATGGTGTATAATGGGATTTCCCAAAGAAGGACTCACCGCTACTCAGAATGGGTCAAGGACATTAATATGACTTATGACCCAGTAAAGAAAGAGGAAAGAGCACACATTGCATAATACCTCAATACATGTGATCCATATGTATTCATCAAAACATATACCCACAAAAGTGTGCAACATAAATAGTGAAGAAAGAAAGATTTAATGTGCAATATCCAGCCAGCAAGGTGACACTATTATCCACCACCAACAAAGATCATGTACTGCTTACTATTGCCTGAGACCCCCTAATCATAAGTGGTAAATTGTGCTTGCCCCTCATTACAGGATGAAGTATGGTGTATAATAGATTCCCCAAAGATGTTTCTGTTCCGCAAGGTTTCGCAGATGGCAAACTTAGTCATTTTGCTTAAAAATCAATTTTGCTTATCCTTAATGCTGATCATTTAGTTCAAGCACATGGCTGGATAGTTTTAATACCACACTAGTGGTCAAGCTGTCATCTCTTTGATATACTACCTGGAATTTAGTTTGAAATAAACAGACTGCTTTTCAATCTGGCTAATTAGGTGACTAAGGTATGTCAACACTATTTTAAATGAAACAATAACTTCAAAACAGAACTTTACTTAATTTTGGCTTGAGTAGTGTATTAATATGAAGCAGTTTTATGATAGATCATGATCAGATTGGAATATGTTTAAAATATTTTCCACGTCTCAATGTTGAGTAAAACTTTTTGACTTTGCTGGAAGTTTTTCTTTAATTGATAGTCAGCATAACTTTTTTGACTTGCAGGCAGAACAGAGGGCACACGAAGAAGTACTTTGTGGAGGAGATAATTGGATTGTATGAGAAACTGCCAAGAAATTTTGGAGTTTCCAAGGGGAGCATTACGGGATTAGATTTCAAAAAGGGTAATTACTTAGAAGACAGAATGATCTGCTGATGGGGCAGAAAACAGAATCTATTGTTCAAACAAAGAATTAAAGTTTTAACATTTAGTAAACCTTAAGTAAATGTGAGCTTTGCTCATGCAGGACAAAACATCAATTTCACATTATTGGTGACTCAGCAATTGTTTATTCTCACTTTCTTTTCATTCCTCCACCACTCTCTTCACTGCTGAAAGTACTAATAGAAGGGAATTTATCAAAACTGGAGCACACAGAATCTGATGCAGCTATGCATGTCAACCAATCATCTCCTATCTTCAGTTTGTTCAACTAATTTAAAAATGAAAGGATAGAAGCTGATTGGTTGCCAAACACAATTGACCCTGATCACATAATTTATGACAAAACGTGTAGGGCAGAGCATAGTGGAGATTACCATTTGTGCCTATATTCTCTTGCATTTGCAAGTTTTGCATTTGTATAAATAAAAAGTAGCTTTATTTATCTGCACTTATGGGAGTGCTTCTTCTTTACATGTTATGTGGCACTGGCATCATATGTTTCTGAGGAGTTGTAAAAGATGTGCAGCCAGCTGATATCCTCAATTACCTATATGATGGTTCTGCTATAAAAATGCAGATTCACCTCTTTTGCCTCAACGTCTATATTTCTGGTATAAATTGGTCACAGAGGTGGAGTTGACATCATGAGAGGAGATTTTGTTTGGGAGTTAGCAGAGGATTGTTTTCTGGTTTGGAGTGAATTACTTTTTGTATTTTTTATCGTCTCATATAATTATGTTTACTATTTATTTGCATTGTAAAATATTTTATATGGTATATAAGAACTTTGCACAACATTATTCGCATGAATTGTATTGGTTTTATAGTTATTTGAAGGGGTAGAGTGGCATGCTTATAAATTTTGCCATAGTCAACTGCTCCAAATTTGATAAGTTCTCCCCCATAAACATCCTGAATTTGCTCCTAATTGTGACTTGGAACTTACATAAAGGAGCATACGCAGGGCTGAGGGCTCTCTTCCTGCCCCATGTGACAGCGTTGGGTTCCTGAGCGGTCAATCAACAAGCACAAGATCTGTCACATTGGAGAAAGAGGACTGAGCCGCTATTTTTGCAGACTGAATAAAAAAAGCAATACAAAGTGCAATCCATCATGCTGTATATCAACTTGTAATTGATCTGAATATAGTGAACCAAAATATGGTAATTGTGGATTACTTCACATTAAAAAATATGCCAATTCTCTGAAATGTCCTACTTATATTAAAGCCATGGATAGCTGCCATTGTTTGAAGCTAATCATGTATGGACTTTGCACAGAGGCCCTGCAGCAGGACAAACATTCTCTTTACAAGAGTAGGGGCTGACCACAAGAAAGGGAGTCTTGAAATGTTCATTAGATATTTTCTTTGTTAAATGTTTCTAACCGGTTGCCACAATTTACACAGAAATATTTAAAGGGGATCTCTGGTCACAGCATACACTTTCATTCTATAATATCATTTTATAATATCAGCATTGTAATAGCAATACAAACAATAGTTGACAATCCAATATAACCTTACTTGAAAAAATTCCTTTCATGTTGTGAGTTCTGCCTGTCTGCTGGCCATCTGTTATCACATCTTCCTGAGTAGCCTGCATACTCTGCAGCTTCTCCTCTGCTGTTTACTTTTCATTTCTAAAAATTACATATTGCATGGTACCTTGCTGCTTGCTAACAATACTTCCTGTAGTGATTCCACCTCCAGAAACTCCTACTCTTAGCACCTCTGTAGTTAAGAAGGCAGGCTCTGTGAAATGTGTGACACAACAGTACCAGTAACAAGGTATAGTGAATACATGTCACAGAATTCAGGGAAGTAAATCTGTGGGGAACTTCACAAAGTGAGTTTACAAACTTCAAGATCATTCAGATTAAGATCCCTATCACATTGGAGCATTTTTAGGCACTCTAGTGCTAAAAATAACACCTGTAAAGAGCCTGACCCCCCCCCCCCAATCCACCCCAGTGTGGAAGCCCGAATGTTTTCACATTGGGGCAGTGCACCTGCAGGACAGGAAAAAAAGTCCTGCAAGCAGCATCTTTGGGGCGGTGCGGGAGCGGTGTATACCTCCACCACCCCCTGTCCATTGAAATGACTGGCCAGCACTTCCAAAGTGGCTAAACACTGCTTCGGAAGCGCCGCACGCTTTTAACCCCTTTTTTAATGCCTTCTTGGGACCAAAGCGCCGCTACAACAGCGGTAAAGCGATGCTAAAACTAGCGACGCTTTACTGCTACCACCTCCACTGCCCCAGTGTGAAAGGGCTCTAATAGGAGTAGGTTAGAAATAATAAACCCCTTCCCACCAACTGCTTCCTAGCCTTTTAAGAGTTCTAAAAGCCGAGAGCTGCAGGTGGGCATTCAGGTCATGTGACCACTGTGATTGGCGGTCACATGAATGGAAAGCTTCCAATCGCAAGTATGCATCAGGAGCTTACCAATCCCCACTGGCTACTGTGCGGGGAGTTGCTACACAGGGCCACATATATGTAGCTGCTCAGAGTTAAGGCCCGCCCTCCAATAGGCTACATATATGCATACTGTTGGCACGAAGGGGTAAAAATACAATGTCAGAATTAATATATGATTTTGCTTTTTGACCACAGATAAACTTTAAGTGTTAAGCTATTTTATTCTGAAAAATCATAAATTTGTTTGGTCAGTTAAATAATTACAAGATTACTTTAATTTCTGCTTGATTTACTTATATTAAATTGACTTATAATTAATTCTGCTGCTGGCAGCAATTTCATAACAGATCTGAGAACAAGAATAAGACGCCTTTCACACTGGGGCCATCCGAGCGCTAGCGGTAAAGCGCCGCTAGTTTTAGTTGCATTTTACCATTGTTTTAGCGCCGCTAGCGGGGCCCTTTTAACTCCCAAGAAGGGGTTAAAAAAGGGTTAAAATCGCCCGTGTTGTGGCGCTTCCAAAGCACTTTTCAGGAAGCGCTGCCCATTCATTCCATACGTCGTTCCTAAACTGCTCCAAAGGTGCTGCTTGCAGGACTTTTTTTCCCGTCCCGCAAGCGCACTGCCCCAGTGTTAAAGCACTCAGGCTTTCACACTGGGGAGGATTGAGAGGCAGTTTTCAGGTGCTATTTCTAGCTCTAATATGCCTGAAAACTGCCTCAGTGTGAAAGGAGTCTAAAGAGACAACTTCATAGTAGCAACTGAGCTATCATTTCTGGCAGCAATTTCACATGCCTCATGCGTTGATATGGTTGCATACATTGCATCTACCTATTCATTTCCCATTAAATTCAGCATCCAAAAATGTAGCGCAATGCACAACAATACAGCACAAGTGTATTCACATGTATTCATGGTAGTGCACAAAAGGGTCAGGTGTCTTGATTATTTTGTTGATTATGTGTTCATTAGAAATGAATGAAACTACCCTAAAAAAAAAACATATGTACAATGCATGGGTTCATTGTGCATCAACACACATTACAATGCACAGTCATAGATGTGAAGTTAAAGATATGCTTTAACCACTTGAATTACTCACTATAGCCAAAAGACTGCTACTGCGCGGACCTCAAATGTCGGGAGGGCATCTATGTACATTCTCCCATTCCCGTGCCGCCCGCTCAGCATGCTCTGTGATCTCCGAGCTCTTAGGACTCAACTGATCACAGAGCAGGGTAAAGGGCCACTCACAGCGGGCCCTTTACCACATGACCAGCTGTCAGCCAATGACAGCTGATCATGGAAGTAAACAGAAGCCGGTTACCGGCTTTTTTTTTTTTTACTTCACGCTGTCAGCATGAAGACTAGAATAAAGCCGGTAACTGGCTTCTGTTAGAGGGACATCGGTCCCCTAAGTGCCAACCAGTGCTGTTAATCAGTGTCCTCCGGTGCTGCAAATCTGTGCCCACCAGTGCCATTTATTAGTGCCCATCAGTACTGCTAATCAGTGCCCATCAGTGCTGCCAATCAGTGCCCATCAGTGCCTGCTGATCAGTGCCACCTATCAGTGCCGCCTGTCAGTGCCACCTCTCCATACCACCAATCAGTGCCCATCAGTGCCACCTATCAGTGCAGACTCGTCAGTGCCCATCAGTGCCCGTCAGTGCCGCCTATCAGCTTATCAGTGCCCATCAGTGCCCATCAGTTCAGCCTATCAGTGTTACACTGTTGCTTTACATTTTTTTTTCACTTTTATTGCTGTCCAAGGAATGTAAACATCCTTTATGACATCAATAGGCATGTGACAGGTACTCTTTATGGCGGGATCTGGGGTTTATACGGTCTCTGCCTTTAAAAGCATTCAAAACACCAAGATTAGTGTTTTTAAATACATTTGATTTTTTTAAAAATGGCGCCGTTACATAATTACATTGTTTGTGAGGCTGAAAAAAGACCACCAAGTCCAACCTGTGTGTGTGCTATTATGTCTATATTACATTGTATATCCCTGTATGTTGTGGTCATTTAGGTGACTATCCAATAGTTTTTTGAAATTATCTGTGCTCCCTGCTGAAACCACTGCTTGTGGAAGAGAATTCCACATCCTCACTGCTCTTACCGCAAAGAACCCTCTACGCAGTTTAAGATTAAACCGCCTTTCTTCTAATTTTAGTCAATGGCCATGTGTCTTTTTATATTCCCTTGTGTGGTAAAGTTTTATCCATATTGTGGGATCAAAGTTACTGTATTTGTAAATTGAAATCATATCGTCTCTTCTCCAGAGAGAATAAGTTCAGTGCCCGTAATCTTTTCTCATAACTAAGGTCCTCCAGTCCCTTAATCAGCTTTGACATTCAGGTAAACAGGAAGTGATGTCATGTCATCGCTTCCAGGTTACTATCACAAATAGCTGGTCGCTTGGGTCTTCCGGTAGGACGGAAGAGCCTTTGTAAGCCGCGGAAGGCAACGGTGGGGGAATGTCAGTCATTAGCCGCTCTGATTGCTATTACAAGAGAGCCGACCGCCAGCTCTAAAAAAACAGTACCGGGATGATGCCGGCGGCTGTATAAATACTGTACCTGTGCATAGTTGGTTGTTAAATGGATAATTATACTTTGCAGAATTAACCTTCAAGAAAATATCCTTTAGAATTACTGTAGTTCTCAAAGTATTCCACAAGATGTCACTCTTATACGCATATTAGTTCATTTTTATTATTATTATTACTAATATTTTTATTACTGCTACACAGCCAACCAGGTGTTGTTCACTGCATTTGGTGCCTGAGTAAATCATTTTAACAGGATGTGTGAAATCCTTTATAATACAGTCCATGCATCTGTTGTATGCTAAATTTCTCAATGCCTACAATATATAAATAGCATCCTAAATCTTTGTGGGTTGCGCAAAGAGTTCCAACTATGATTGAATTTATTACACTGTATTGTAAAAACCAATGAGATAACAGCGTTGAATGCCCTTCACAAACATGGTGAAAACAAAACAATAAACAGGTGCCCCTTCCCCCCAGTACCCATCCAGTTTTTCTACCTTTTGCGTAGAGCTGAAAAGTTCCATTAGTAGATGTTTTTCCTAGAGATTACATTGATAGTGCACCCCCATTATGCAGCAGTACTAGATTACAACACCATGCCAGTCAGTGAGAGCTGCTGAAGGAGAAGGTGATGCAGTTGCTGCTAGTAATTTCATATTAAAGTGGTTGTCAACCCGTGACAACCACTTTAACCCTTTAACCTACAGGTAAGCCTATAATAAGGCTTACCTGTAGGTGTCCTGCATATCTCCCAAACCTGCACAGTTTAGGAGATATGCAGTGTACTGCGATGTGCCTGCGTCACCGGGCACATGCCTCCGTGCCGTTCCTTCACTGAGATCGTGCCGTGACTGGCAGCTCCCACGCGGGAGTGACGTCACATGACTCCGGCCAGTCTCAGAGCCGGAGATCGCGGCCCCGGAAGGAAGAGGGGCTGAAAATGGATGCGGCCTGGAGCGGGGATATCGCTGGATATCGCTGGTTTCCAATGTAGATAAGTGGCACATAATGGGCTAATATGTGATACATACTAGCCCAGTATGCTTTTACATTCCAGGGTAACATAAAGGGCTCATGCACACAGGATGTTTTTACAGCTGCTGTTAGGGCATTTGACGTTTTTTTTAACTGCCTCTAAAAGCCTCTCCATGTTAGTCTATGTGTCCATGCCCACATAAACTGTCAGAGGCGTTTGGAGGCATAAGCGTTTAGGGGCAGTAGAAAAAAAATGACAGCCTGTGCTACCAGGAGCAGTAAAAATGAGCTGTAAAAACAAAAAACGCGGCTAAACGTGGCTAAACACGTCAAGCCGCGTTTGACGTTGTTAGCCATTTTTACATTATAGGGAGTGCTTTTAATGAAAAAAAATGGCCAAAAATGTTAACGTCAAAAACACGGGAAACGCGACTAAATGTAAAAATGCGGCTAAGCGCGAAAAAGAGCCCTAAAGATTCCAGCCTAGTGCAGCCATATGTGCTTTATACAAAACCAGACTCTAAACTATAACTAAAATCCACAGACATTAGGTAGTGCTGCACATCCCCATACCTGTAGTGATTCAAATTAGATAAATATGTCATGAATTCAAAATAACCTCAATTAACAACAATGCCACAGAATATATATCTATTTATAGAATAAAATGAAAAGCAGTCCCAAAGAAAGTCCATCACATCAGTGTATGTTATTGATCATCAATATATGATCCACACTTCAGGGTTAGCGCGCTTGCACCACTTTCGGTCCTATGTCGTGCAGTAATGCTCTGACACACGTTTCATCCATGGGGCCTTCCTTTTTTTTTACTTATGAGTAAGTCTGTGTACATCCGGCTGTCCATAGAGCCATCATGGGTCTGTCCCTGTCCGCTGTCAAAATGTAAACTCAAACTGAATGGGTAGGAATGTAAAAAAATGACATCCATCCCATTCAGCTCTGATTCAGTAGGGGCCCACTCAGGGATCCCCTGTTGAATGGAGTGGATCGGCACCATGTGAAAGAGCCCTAGGTAACATGTACCCATGGCTAGGATGCAAGTGCATTATGAAGAAGCAAGCGACTGCTGTGTGAAGAAGACAAAAATGGTTATATACCAGCCATAACAAACCTTAGACATTACATTTTGTTGACTGGGAAGGAAGGAGTATGATAGGGGGACTCATAGGCATGCGCATAGGGTTTGCCGGGTGTGCCTGGGCACACCCTAATCACCCGTGCTTTCCCACAGGATCTGCCCCGAAATGTTGTCTCCAAGACAGTGTGTAACGTAAGCTGCCTGGTAAACAGTTTCACAGGCAGAAGATCGTGAGGCTTGCCAGAGCCATTCAGAGTGTGACACTGTCCACTGTAATGTAACTGCATGCAGTGTCAAAAGTCAGCAGTGATGTCGGGGGTGGGCGGGACCGAACAGCTATCAACGCCAGCCGTGCTAGAAGA
>BLSH010096212.1:151393-161859 GCA_018402905.1 Glandirana rugosa | reverse complement strand
TGAGCTGTATATATAGTCTACAATGAAGGCAGCATATTATATATATATATATATATATACTATATACTGTACATATATATTCTTAAACTGCCTGAACTGACTCTATATACTATACACTGAATGAACTGTATATATAGTCTAAAATGAAGGCAGCGTATTATATATATATACTATATACTGAACATATATATTCTTACACTGTCTGAACTGACTCTATATACTATACACTGAATGAGCTGTATATATAGTCTACAATGAAGGCAGCATATTATATATATATATATATATATATATATATATATATATATATATATATATATATACTATATACTGTACATATATATTCGTACACTGTCTGAACTGACTCTATATACTATACACTTAATGAGCTGTATATATAGTCTACACTGAAGGCAGTGTACTATACAGTATCTCACAAAAGTGAGTACATCCCTCACATGTTTTTAAATATTTTATTCTATTTTTTCATGTGACAACACTGAAGAAATGACACTTTGCTACAATGTAAAGTAGTGTACAGCTTGTATAACAGTATAAATTTGCTGTCCCCTCAAAATAACTCAACACACAGCCACTAATGTCTAAACCGCTGGCATGTGACTCGTTAGTGTTACAAGGCATGTGCTGGTGTGAATGGGGAGCAGGTGTGTTAAATTTGGTGTTATCGCTCTCTGCATTATGGGGCACTCAAATTTCCTGCAAATGCTCCATAATGTTTGGAATTCGCTGAACAGGCGAACCCCCAATGTTCGAGCCGAACATGTGTTTGACTGGAACCGGGGGACCATCCCTATTCAAGATCATTAAGATCAATAGGAGTAGGCTGGTAATAAATGAAATTTAGAAATTCAATATAGGATTTTATATTTAGTCCATAGATAGGCTTTGGGCCTTGGGCCACACGGACGTTTTTTTCCACCGCGTTCTTGAAGCTCTCCATGTTATTCAATGGCCCCATAGAAATGCTGATGTTTTTGAGCTGTAGATAGCGTTGGCATTAGTGAGCTGAAAGTGCGTTCCGAGGCTGTAGCGTTATGGCGATTTTGATGCTGAGCCGTCAAAATACTCACTAATGCGCATTAACGCCATTGCGGAGTTAACCGGCGATTTTGGCGCCGGCGTTTTCAGGTTAAGAAATAGCAGAGGATTTTTTTTAAACAAAATGCCTATTGACGCCGACGCTCACTGACGCTCACTAACGTGCATTAACGCCGATGCAAAACGCAGACGAAAAAGCGTTTTTGCTGCCGATTTTTGCTTGACGTCGGCCCCGACGTTTTGCTATTACACCCCTGTGTATGAGGCCTTAGCGTTACTTTCATTGCATTGTAGCACACACATGTGAGGCAGGCTACAAATTGCATTTTTTCACATAATTATAATTGCTTATATACCTTCAATTTGTGGTCATGAGAGCCACATAACGAGATCTCACTTGCTTTCTAAAACTGCAAACGCAAGCATGCTTTGCTTGTTATCACCATGTTTCTTTTCTTTGAAAGTGAAAACACAAAGGAACGCTTTGTGTCTAAAAATATTCTGTTTTTTTTCTCTGACAACTAACATTTGCCTGACTGGAAGTGGTGTGTGAGTAATATGAGGTGATGTGTGTGTCCCAACCAGGAGAGAACACACATAGTTCTGGAAAACAAACATACTGAATTTAGACAAAGAGCCCGGCCATGTCGATAGCATAACTGTCATTAAGTATTCTTCTAATGTATACTGACATTCCATCAGCAGCCAAACAACCTTTATTAACCAGAGGGAGACAAATTTGAAAAATTAATCATACATTAAAAGAGCACATGAAAGAAGTACATTCCACAATTAAAGAAATAAAAACGCAAAAGGCTGGATACTGATCTAACTGTGTTATTACTGTATGCACAATATCCCAGAATAAAGAGCACCTGTCACATCAGTGCACCTGTTGCCCATCAGCAATGTACCTGTTGCCCATCAGTGTCCATCAGCAATGTACCTGTCACACATAGCCCATCAGTGTCCTCATTAGCAGTGTACCTGTTGCACATCACCCATCAGTGCCCATCAGCAATATACCTGTCACATATCATCCATCAGCAGTATACCTGTTGCACATTGCCCATCAGTGTTGCCATCAACAGTGTACCTGCCGCACATCGACCATGAGTGCCCATCAGCAGTGTATCTGTTGCACATCACCCATCAATGCCCATCAGCAGTGTACCTGTGGCACAGCCTCCCATCAGCAGTCTACCTGTCCTAGTGTCACCAGAGTCAGCCGTGTCCAAAAATTTTACATTAGTGCGGAGGTGTTTCAAATCCTCATTATGAGGGATGAGAGCATCAGGGAGATCTCACCATCCAATTCCAATTTCAGGCAGCCAACAGCAGTGCCACATGCTCCAATGCTCAATCGGCAAACACCATTGGTGCTAGATCCCTGGATGAAAGGCCCAGTACCAGCACTGGAACATCACATCAGACCCCAAAAATTAGGGCCCATACAACTCTCCCACATGCTCTTGCAAACCCATTATGGCTGCCTTCCAACTCAGGGTCAGCAAGTATTCTTCCTTTTAATGCACAGCCAGGTGTGCAGGCCAATACTGAAAATTTTTCATGAACTGATTTTTTAAATATATTTTTGCCTGACAGTTTACTTAATTTGATTGTGGAACAGACCAACCTTTTTGCCCAACAATATATTGCAAACAAACCCAATTCATCCTATGCCCATCTGTTTGAATGGAGATGTCCTAGACTGGAGGAGTTCAAATTATTTTTGGGCCTCACAATAAAGAAGGGGCTTACAAAACAAAACATGAAGGACATGTTTACTGGTCCACCCACCCCATCCATCACATGTCCATTTATTCTGCTGTAATGCCCAGGTTACGCTATGAAATGATCATGTGCTTCCTTCAGTTCAGTGACAATACCCAGTGCCCTCCCAGAGATCAGCCAAGCTATGACAAAATCTACAAAATTTCCCCCTCCAATTAATTTTCCAGAGATTTGCTGAACTTTAGCTCCCGGACCAAAACATCTGTGTGGATGAGTTTTTTGTCCACTTTACTGAATCAAGCAATAGTTTCCCAGTGAAATGGCCACATATGAAGTAAAGCTCTACAAGCCTTGTGACAGAGCCACAGGATATTTGTATGTGTTCCATGCATACTAAAGGCAAAGATTCCCAGCTCCAGATCCCTGAGTGCCCAACCTACACCGGCACAAGTGGAAAAATTGTCTGGGACCACTTTAAAAAAGGTTATCACATCTACCTGGATAACTTCTATACAAGTTTGCTTCTTTTTTGCAATCTGTACCTCCATAAAACCTTGGCCTGTGGTATCCCCTGAACAAACAGGAAGGGATTCCAACAACATCTGGTGATCGCAAGGCTACAAAGGGGGGAATCAGCGAGTCTGAGGAAGGACAAAATGTTGGCTATGAAGTAGAGGGATAAGAAAAATGTGTATGTCCTGTCCACCATCCACAATGACACTTCGGCGGAAGACATGGTCCCATCCAAAAACCTGCGTGCATACAAGATTATAATCTCTACACGGGGAGGGTTTTTTTATTGATTGGATGCTACAGCCCTATTTAGCAACAAGAAAGTCCCATTTCTGGTACAAAAAGTTGCAATTTACTTTTTCAATTGGCCATTTACAGTATCTCACAAAAGTAAGTACACCCTTCACATTTTTGCGAATATTTTATTCTATCTTTTCATGAGACAATACTGAAGGAATGACACTTTGTTACAATGTAAAGTAGTGAATGTACAGCTTGTATAACAGTGTAAATTTACTGTCCCCTCAAAACTCAAACACACAGCCATTAATGTCTAACTACTGGCAACAAAAGTGAGTACACCCTTAAGTGAAAATGTCCAAATTGGACCCAAAGTGTCAATATTTTGTGTGGCCACCATTATTTTCCAGCACTGCCTTAACTCTCTTGGGCATGGAGTTCACCAGTGCTTCACAGGTTGCCACTGGAGTACTCTTCCACTCCTCCATGATGACATCACGGAGCTGGTGGATGTTAGAGACCTTGCGCTCCCCCACCTTCCATTTGAGGATGCCCCACAAATGCTCAATAGTCTTTAGGTCTGGAGACATGCTTGGTAAGTCCATCACCTTTACCCTCAGCATTTTTAGCAAGGCAGTGGTCATCTTAGAGGTGTGTTTGGGGGTCCTTTCATGTCGGAATACTGCCCTGCGGCCCAGTCTCCAAAGGGAGGGGATCATGCTCTGCTTCAGTATGTCACAGCACATGCTGGCATTCATGGCTCCATCAATGAACTGTAGCTCCCCAGTGCTGGCAGCACTGATACATCCCTAGACCATGACACTCCCACCACCATGCTTGACTATAGGCAAGACACACTTGTTTTGTACTCCTCACCTGGTTGCCACCACACATGCTTGACACCATCTGAACCAAATTAGTTTATCTTGGTCTCATTAGACCACAGAACATGGTTCCAGTAATCCATGCCCTTAGTCTGCTTGTCTTCAGCAGTTTGCGGGCTTTCTTGTGCATCATCTTTAGAAGAGACTTCCTTCTGGGACAACAGCCATGCAGACCAATTTGATGCAGTGTGCGGTGTATGGCCTGAGCACTGACAGGCTGACCCCCCATCCCTTCAACCTCTGCAGCAATGCTGTCAGCACTCATAGGTCTATTTCCCAAAGACAACCTCTGGATATGACGCTGAACACATGCCGTCAACTTCTTTGGTTGACCATGGCGAGGCCTGTTCTAAGTGGAACCTGTCCTGTTAAACCGCTGTATGGTCTTAGCCACCGTGCTGCAGCTCATTTTCAGGGTCTTTGCAATCTTCTTATAGCCTAGGCCATCTTTATGTAGAGCAACAATTCTCTTTTTCAGATCCTCAGAGAGTTCTTTGCCATGAAGCGCCATGTTGAACTTCCGGTGACCAGTATGAAAGAATAAGAGTGATAACACCAAATTTAACACACCTGCTCCCCATTCACACCTGAGACCTTGTAACACTAATGAGTCATGTGACACGGAGGAGGGAAAATGGCTAATTGGGCCCAGTTTGGACTCACTTTTGTTGCCAGTGGTTTAGACATTAAAGGCTATGTTTTGAATTATTTTGAGGGGACAGCAAAAGTACACTGTTATGCAAGCTGTACACTCGCTACTTTGTAGCAAAGTGTCATTTCTTCAGTGTTGTCACATGACAAGTTATTATAAAATATTTACAAAAGTGTGCTGGTGTACTCACTTTTGTGATAAACTGTATAATGATTATGTCACCTACCACAAATTCACAGAAAGACCCACCACCTTTCTCAAATTTATAGAAGAAATAATCAACTCCCTTATCTACCAGCAAGGATCCCCCCAAAAAAACATTGGCTCTGATTCTGTGAGCAGACTTCATGAGCGCCATTTCCCAGAGAACATTTCACCAACAGAAGCAGGCTGAAAAAAACAAAAACAGATGTTGGGTATGCATCAGAAGGGGATTTAGAAGAGACACCAGTTTTCATTGTCCCCAATGTCCCTCCTAACCGGGCCTATGCATCGGAGACTGCTTCCGACGTTATCACATGTCACTAAAATATTAGCCCATATTTCGATTAGTCTGCCATTTCCCCATTTCTAATATCTGTGCTGATCATTTGCTTGCTGCTTCAACTGACCATGCCTCTGCCTTCCATCTTAACTGACCCTGGCCTGTTTATCGATTATTCCTCTGCCTGCCATCTGCATTATTTATCAACCATGCTTCTGCCTTCCACCTGAACTGACCCTGGCCTGTTTATCAACTTTGCTTCTGCCTCAGATCTTGATTGTTTATCAACCACGTTTCTGCCTGCTACCTGCACTGACCTGTTAATCGGCCGTGTTTTTACCTGCCGCTTGGACTGATCTTTTGCCCTGCTACTGTAGTAGTGGTATTCAAGATAACACAGGAGACTCAAATACGTGAGAGGCTTCAGAGTAGTGTACCAAGTAAAGAAAACTAGGTTTTGTAATTCCCTGATCAGGGCCTGGAGTTCAGAGGCTTTGAAGAGATTTGGGTAGGAAGAATCCTTTACCCATGCCCAGGTCTTTCCTGACTGAGGCCCTAAGCCTGATGTTCCTGTCAGCTGCCTGGACCAAAACTTTGGCTCTGCTGACCATATCCCTGCCTACTGCCTGTAAGGACCCAGGACTTTTAATGGACCATGTTCCTGCATGCTGCCTGGACCAATACTTTGGCTGTGCTGACCATATCTCTGCCTGCTGCCTGTACTGACCCACAACTTTTTATGGGCCATGTTCCTGCCTGCTGCGTGGACCAATACTTTGGTCGTGCTGACCATATCTCTACCTCCTGCCTGTACTGGCCCTGGACTGTATATGGACCATGTTCCTACCTGCTGCCTGTACTGACCATGGCATTTTTATGGGCCATATTCCTGCCTGCTGCCTGGAAAATGCCTTTGGCAATTGCTGACCACATCTCTGCCTGCTTACTGCACCAATGCTCTCCTCAAACCACAGGTAATATTTTGTTTACTCTTTGCTCAGCCTCCTATACTTCCTGGTCAGTGAACATAGCATTTTTCTATGGGGGCACTCACATGCCAGTAGGTACTGTAAGGCCTGCTTGGCTAAAAAAACAGGAACTGCTGTAGGTAAAGCTATATTCAAAAATCACTGAAAACTCTTACAGAGGTGACCATTATAGTACATTGTTTTCTATACAGCGTTGGTTGAATTTTGTGTTACACAGGTTGCAATGTTGAATACATACTCTGTTCAGACATTGAAAAGGTCTTACACATGTGGTATGCCCATAATCGGGAAGAGTAGGAGAATGTATATTGGAGTGTAATTATAAGTATGTCTATGCTGTTTGTTAGAAATATCTTAGAGATTGACAAATTTGTGAAAAAAAAAGAAAAAATACAATTTAATTTTCTTTACACATTTTCCAACGGCTTTTGGCAAAAAAGCATGCCATTTTCAAAAGACTCATTATGCCTCTTAGAAAATACATTGTGGTGTTTGCTTTCCAAAATGGGGATGTTTTGTGGGCGTTTCCACTGTCCTGGTGCCCCAGGGCCTCCAAAAATGTGATAGGTAGTCAGGAAATTAGATGTGAAATTTATGTCCCAAGAATGCCTGAAGGTGCTCCTTGGATGTTGGGCCTCTCTATGTGGCCAAGCTGTGGAGAAGTCTCACACATGTGGTATCACCATACTCAGGAGGAGTAGCAGAATGTATTTTGGGGTGTAATTCTCAATATGTCCTTGCTGTGTGTTAGAAATATCTTATAAATAGACATCTTTGTGAAAAAATAATGTTTTCAATTTCTTTTTTTTATTTTCCAAAAACTTGTGGAAAAAAATGACATGTTCAAAAGACTGATTATGCCTCATAGAAAATGCATTGGTATGTTTGCTTTCCAAAATGTGGTCATTTTGTGGGTAATTTGGTTGTCCTGGGCTTTCAGAAATGTGATAGGTAGTCAGGAAATTAGATGTGTAATTTGTGTCCCTAGAACGCCTGAAGGTACTCTTTTGATCTTGGGACTCTCTATTTGGATAGGCTGTGAAAAAGCTCACACATGTCATGAGGAGTGGCAGAATGTATTTTGGGGTGTAATCATTGGTAGGTACATGCTGTGTGTTAAAAATATCTTATCAATTGACAAATTTGAGTAAAAAATAAAGTTTTCATTTTCTTCTGTATTTCTTTCTGTATTCCCATAGTTAGAAGGAGTAGCAAAATGTGTTTTGGGGTGTAATTGCAAGTATGCCTATGCCATGTGTGACAATTTTGTGAAAAAGAAAATTCAATTCATCTTCATTTTCCAAAGAATTGTGGGAAAAAAATTAAACTTTGAAAAACTTACCATGCCCCTTATTAAATACCTTCGACTGTGATTATCTCTATCTGTCTCAAAAAATGATAACAATTTAGTTTGGGTACAGTGTTGCATGTCTGATTAATTGTGATTCAAAATGTGAGAGCATTTTTAGTATTGAAGTGATTAATATAGATGGAACTAGAATAATTACCCTCACTCTGGCTTGTGAAGTGATACCTAATGTAATCATTGGTTTTTGATATGTAGGTGTACCTTGAATATCTCCTAAACTTGCACAGTTTAGGAGATATTCACTATTTGCGCTTTTACCGAAGTCAGGGTACGTGCCATGACCGGCAGCTCCCCCGTACATGCACGGGAGTGACGTCATCGCGGCTCCGGCCAATCACAGTGCCGGAGCCTGCAAACCCAGAGGAAGCTCCAGGAAACATGTTGGCCGTAACAGCAGTGTGCGGGGACCACTGCAACAGCTTCGATCTCAGGTAAGTTTTTCACAATGAGCTAGTATGCGATGCATACCAGCTCATTATGCCTTTGTGTTGCAGGTTTTTTTTTTTTTTGAGGTTTACAACCTCTTTAAGTGTAAGTTCATATTTGTGTGTACACGGTGCTTGGAGGTTTGGAGATTATGGAGTCAGTTCACTAAAGGATGTTGTATGCAATATTTGGGTCATGTGACACATTTAACCCAAATATTCCATGGGAAATAGGAAAATGTCAATTCATTGCAGGTTTATACAGTATTTACCACAAAAATAAGAAACAGCTGGAATATACCGCATAAACCTACCTAAAAGTCAATGCACAAAAAAGTAAACAAAAACATTTGTTAAATAAGTCATGGAGATTCCCCACTGATAGCAGAGTATAAATTAAAGAGACAAAAATGTTTTAAAAAAATGACGTTTGGTTCCACCCAACCCACACTAGGCATACTGGGTCTGGTATTGATTTTGAGGGGGGTTGGGGGCCTCATGCCAAAAAAAAAAATTGTGTTAGGTTCTCCCCAAAATCAATACCAGACCCCTATCTGAGTTTGCAGCCCAGCAGGCCAGGAAAGCGGATGATGAGCGTGCACCTCCCCCAAACCATACCAGGCCACATGTCTTCAACATGAGCGCTTCCCTGGCAAAGCACCTTGTGAAGGGTCTCTTTCCCACAACCCTGGACTTATTGGAAGCCATCTTTAACAAGGGGGCCCCCAGATCCCACCTCTATGTGACTGAGTATGGTGTCCATCAGGGGTAGGCAACCTCTGAGAGGTAGAGACCTACCTGGACAACATAGAAGAGATCAAAGCTCACTGCTGGGTGAGGCACTTTTTTTTTAAAAAAAAAGAAATGAACTAGTAAAACTTAGAAAGATCTAATAGAACTAATGTCACTGTAAAAATATAAACTCAGCCTACCTTAAAGTTTTGCTTCAGTGAGAAACTCGGAATTCACTTTCATTCACAATTTTTTCATGTCTTTGTAGTAATTGGTCACCCCCACAAGTCTGATGCTGAAGTTCATCATGAAAGTAGAACATCTGGTACTGTTGGCTGATTTGCTCAACTAGTTTCACTTTCAGGCCTGGCTGTCTTCTCTTATTTCTGACCAGTGTAAGTAGTATGTAGGGCAGTGAACAGAGGTTGGTAGTATGTAGGGCAGTGTATAAAGGTCAGTAGTATGTAGGGCAGCGTACAGAGGTCAGTAGTATATAGAGCAATGTACAGAGGTCAATAGTATGCAGGGTAGTAAACAGAGGTCAGTAGTATGTAGGGCAGTGAACAGAGGTCTGTAGGATGTAGGGCAGTGTACAGAGGACAGTAGTATGTAGGGCAGTGTACAGAGATCAATAGTATGTAGGGCAGTGTACCAAGGTCAGTAGGATCTAGGGCAGTGTACAGAGGTCAGTAGTATGTAGGGCAGTGTACAAAGGTCAGTAGGATGTAGGGCAGTGTACAGAGGTCCGTAGTATGTAGGGCAGTATACAGAGGTCGGTAGGATGTAAGGCACTGTACAGAGGTCAGTAGTATGTGGGGCAGTGTACAGAGATCAATAGTATGTAGGGCAGGGTACAGAGGTCAGTAGTATGTAGGGCAGTGTACAGAGATCAATAGTATATAGGGCAGTGTACAGAGGTCAGTAGGATGTAGGGCAGTGTACAGAGGTCAGTAGTATGTAGGGCAGTGTACAAAGGTCAGTAGGATTTAGGGCAGTGTACAGAGGTCTGTAGTATGTAGGGCAGTATACAGAGGTCAGTAGGATGTAGGGCACTGTACAGAGGTCAGTAGTATGTAGGGAAGTAAACATAGGTCAGTAATATGTAGGGCAGTGTACAGAGGTCAGTAGGATATAGGTCAGAGTACAGAGGTCAGTAGGATGTAGAGCAGTGTACAGAGGTCAGTAGTATGTAGGAAAGTGCACAGAGGTCAGTAGTATGTAGGGCAGTGTACGTATGATGACTGGAGACATGTCACGGGATGTAGGATGACTGGAGACATATGACGGGATGTATGATGTCTGGAGACATGTGACGGGATTTAGGATGACTGGAAACATGTGACGGGATGTATGATGACTGGAGACATGTGACGGGATGTAGGATG
>BLSH010096212.1:94692-140813 GCA_018402905.1 Glandirana rugosa | reverse complement strand
AGAGACAGCGTGTCAGGAAAGGAAAGCCCATAACCGGCAAAAGGGTTTACAGTATCTGTGATTGAACTCAGCTGATTGCATTGTAAAGGGCTGCTGTGATTGGCTCTTTACCACGATCTGTGATCAGCTGTGTCCATAGGACACAGCTGCCACAGAGTGTGCCTGATTCACACCCTAGATGGATGTCCATGGATGTCCTCCCAGAACTGGAGAGCCGCACTATAGTGTGGGCAGGAGAGCCGCACTTTCGGCTATAGTGTGGGCAGGAACTTGTTAAAGCAAGTATCATTTATGTAGGAGCTTTTATATCATTAACATTTTTATGGCCATGTGAATGTAGTCTTAAGGTTTTGAAAACTTTGCCTATGAGCAATAGTATTGTATTTTTTGATAGTTTGGCCATTGCACACAAAAATTTACAGCTTGAAATATTTAGTGTCTAAAAAAAATCGAGCAATAGAAAGAATTAGGCCGGGTTCACACCGGTACGACATGACTGTTTTATGACTGTCATCCTACTTTGCCCTGCAACATCTGTCCTACGTCGGTCCTATTTCCATCCAAAAGCAGGAGTAGGTGTGGCGCTTTTCTAGTATGACCTGATATTTATAACATAAAGTGCTTTTATACATAAGTAAAAGTAGCACTTACAATAATCAGCATAAAGCAGGTAACTAAAACCAGTGTTAATGCACTCCTTAAAAGCATATGTGCAAATAAGAAGTCTTTAAAAGTTCAATGGCGATAATAAAGTGACTTGTTAATTAAACCAGTGTTGATAAACTTCTCCAAATATACATGCAGATAAAAAGTCTTTAAGGTTCATAAAATTCAATAGTACTTGTGATCTTCCTTGATAGCTCCCTCTTGTGGTGCAAAACAATCCTTGGGAAAACAATTGGTGCTCCAAGTGCTTGAGTGTTAATAGTGGATAGATGTGTGCTTACCAGATAATTTCACCACTCTGCAGGGTACAACGCGTTCACAGTCCTATGCCACTGTGCAGTGGGTCCAACCTGGACCTTGTAGTCCGCCTCAGTGGTGTCCTTCCCGCTGTCACATGCATGTGTGAAAAATAAAGGGAATTTCCATAGAGTAGTACTGTTTATAAAGGTATTTTATTTACGTGATATCAATATCCAATCCAAATGGTTAAAAGCATTAAAAATCTTAAAATCGCTCTAAACAGCTTAGAAATGCTTGGGGAGAGCCTTTGGTGCCAAACCAAACTCATGGCTCCGTAACCCAGAAGTGACACAAGTGGGCTCAGGTCATACTAGAACAGCACCACACCTACTCCTGCTTTTATTTCTCCATATCCTTGCCCCCCACTAGGGGGACAATAGTAGGGGCTGCAGTTCTACCCACCATACATATACCATCAGTGCGGCACCAACCCAACATCCCCATTTCTATTTCCATCCAACTTGAATTAACAGGATACGATTTTGCTCCGACTTTCAGATAGTCTGACTTGTCCTTTGATAAATCAAAACAATCCCAGTGTGACATAAATTCCTTTTACTGCTGCTGTAATCACCATGTCGCATGTCACAAGTCAGATGGTTAGGACAAGGATCCGACTTTGATCTAACTTCAATGATATTCAGTGGGCTTAAGTAGGACCTAAGTTGGATCAAAGTGGGCGTGTCCAAGATGGGGACTTGAGCTGACATACATCCTGGAGCTCTGTGTGAGAATCTTTAATATACGATCCTGAGACGATAATCTGACCCCCCTCATAACTGTCCGAGCTCTCCATATGCCCAACAAGACTTCTGGGAGGTCACAGAAGGGGAAGAAGCTGAAGTTCTCCCCTGAAGCGATCGCTCTCTTAATCCCAGGCCTGCTGATCCGTCCCCACCAGTAATATGGTCGCGCAGACAGATCTTGAAGCTGCACCTTCTGTGCCTGGCATTCCGGAGGTAATGGCAGCTATTTTGACCTGCCAGGCTTCGGTTGCCACCTGCCAAACAGCACTAACGACAAAGATCGAAGAGGTGCAACTGGATGTGGGGCTGCTTAGAAAGGATCTGGACCCGCATGACAAATGTGGAGCAGCGGGTAGGCCAGGTGGAAGACACTGTGGCGGAGACCTTGAATACCCTCCGGACCCTCCAAACAAAGCTACGGGCACTTGAATATCGGGCCGAGGATGCTGAAAATAGAAGTTGGCGAAATAACTTGTGGATTGTGTGCCTTGCAGAGGGAAGGTTGGAACCACACCCTCTTCATGGAGGAATTGCTGCGATTCCTGTTACCAGCTGCAGAATTCTCTCCCTACTTCACGATGGAGAGGGCCCATAGGATCCCCCCAAAACCGGGACCGGAGGTTTCCCCACCCCGCATGCTTATTCTCTGACTAAATGACTGTGAAAGGTTTCCTGTGCTGGGACATACAAACTAGCACAAATCTAAGGAAAATAAATTTTTGAAAATGAAAAAAGAGACTGCCGCCCTCCAGAACTTTCCCTGCATAAGCAAGGTAAGCAAATATATATAACAAAAGTGTTTTTTGGAATTGGCGCTGTCTCAATGATGTAAATATATTTTGTGTAAGTATATTGATATGAAAGTGCAAAGTGCTTGAAAATTGGTAATATTTTACAGTGTCCGTAAAAGTCTGTAAATAGAGACCGTTATAAATAAAACATAAAATCACTAGAAACTAGTGCCATATCAGAATAGATTAATAGTAGAAACATAAAATGTGTATAAATAATTCCAAAAAGTGCAAAATGTGGTCCATGAAAAGTCTGCGAAAAGTCCGTAAAAGTCCGTAGAAATTTAGTCCGTAAACATCCGTAAAATTTCTGTAAAGGTCAATAGGAGTTTTGATGATCAGGTTCGGTATTTAGTTTCACACAAAAAATATATATATAGGTAATTTGTTGCTGAGACACTATATTGATAAAGACGTTTCAGAAATTGCAAAGTGACTTTAGTGCACGATCCTGTTTCCACTGGATAAAGGTGACTTGTGCTCCCCTCTTGTGCCCGCACTTACCAGAGTCTCCTTACCCCTACAGGGGTAGCCCGCATATGGTAATTGGGGTCTTTTCCTCGATTCCAGGTGTCCTTCAGTCTTTGCTCCTATTTGGTTGTTCCTGTCCAAGATCCTTAGGGCGCCATCCCGCTTTCCACCGGTTCCAATTGGGAGAAAAGAAAAATAAAAGCGTCCCCTGATAGTGTAGTAGGTTTAAATCAAGTCCAGTTTATTCAAGTAAAAAGGTTTGTTTGAATTAAAAACAACAATAAAAAAGATTGGTGAATACTGGCAAGGGGATGCAGGCTCTGCCTGCTTGAGAAAGGTATACTCCTGCTTCCTGTTATCCCCTTTGCGTTCCTCCTTGTGGAACCAGCTCACCGAGGATATGATGTAATTGCGTTCAGTGGCCACGCCTTACGCGTTTCGTCATACCTGACGTCATCTGAGGCTGTGGCCATGAAGAAAGTAACCTACTATAAGTACTATCCCAGAGGGGCGGGACGTTGTTTGTTGTCCAATGACAAAAAACAGAAATTAAGGAAGGTGTGTTTAGAAGGGCGGGATCAGAAAGAGTGGGGATGTTTAGATTACTAGCCCGGTGAGAGTAAGCATTGTATTATATTACCAATCAAAATATATAAGGATTCCAGGAAGGAATTATACCTTCCTCTTACTATCATACTGCACACAATTGCGTGGATATACAATAGCGCATTGGTTTATACCGAGACAACCAAGTATAATTCCCTCAACCAATCATAGGAGTAGGGAAGAACGGCATAATGTGGACGAGAAGGCTGGTATATAATGCATCAGAAAAAAAGGAGATTTCACATAAATATCAAGTAAGGCAAATGTTGAAAAAACATGTATATAAAAACAAGTATATAAAAACCATTCAATATACCAAATGAATTGACGCAGAAGTGTGAAGGTTATTTCTAAAAAATATATATTTTAAGAGGATGGGACGAAAAGGTTATTGGTTTCATATATATAAATTTATAAAAAGTCTATATCCTAAATAGAATGTGGACGAGAAGGCTATTTAGATAAAATTAGGAGGATGCGGATGAGAAGGCTGTTGGGTTTATATCCTTAAAAATATTTGTAAAAAATATATATAACTTAAAAAGGATGTGGACGAGAAAGCTGTTAACGTTCATATACACAAATTTGTTTGCGAAGGTTTTATATTAAAAATATATGTATCTAAAAAGGGGCGAGAAAGGTTAATCAGTTCATGAAAATATGATATAATAAAAACGTTTTCATAAAAGAGTTGTGTACTTCATAAAAAACAACATATATCTTCAAAGAATTGATCGAGAAGGCTGTTAGATTAGTATACATAAATTTGCTTATGGGAGGTTTTTGTAAATGTATAACTTAAAAGGATGTGGACGAGAAGGCTGCTAGGTTACATATAAATAGAGTTATATATAAAAGGTTCATTTTAAGAAAGGATGTGGACGAGAAGGCTATTTGGTTTAAATACATAAAACAGAGGGATTTAAAACTCATAACATAATAATAGGAAAATATTTTTAGGAAAATATTTTTAGGAAAATATTTTCATAAAAAATATTTTCATAAAAAATTGTGTATTATTTCTAAGTACCAACATATACCTCCAAAGGATATGGATGGGAGGGCTATCTGGTTTGTATACAAAATTTGTATGAGAGGCGTATTCATATGGGAATATATGTGTAACTTAAAAGGATGTGGACGAGAAAGCTGTTAGGTTCATATACATAAAAACGGAAAAAAAGTCTTCATTTCTAGAGGAATGTGAAATTTAAAAATGTTGGATATGGGCGAGGGGATTTTGAGGTAAAAATCAATTGTATTCATAAAAATGACAATGATGTGGACGAGAAGGTTTTCTATGTTAAAAATTCACTGTCCATATGCTATGCACCAATAAAAATTTTTTTTAAAAAGTGTAAAATGAGAAGGTTATATTATTTTTCAAAGATGTGTTGCATCTGTATGTGTTACCGTTAAAAATATACTAATATGGCAAATAAAATATCAATGGATCAGTATGAGTTCAAAAATTGGAAATGAAAAAATAATACACAATTTTTTATGAAAATATTTTCCTATTATTATGTTATGAGTTTTAAATCCCTCTGTTTTATGTATTTAAACCAAATAGCCTTCTCGTCCACATCCTTTCTTAAAATGAACCTTTTATATATAACTCTATTTATATGTAACCTAGCAGCCTTCTCATCCACATCCTTTTAAGTTATACATTTACAAAAACCTCCCATAAGCAAATTTATGTATACTAATCTAACAGCCTTCTCGATCACATTCTTTGAAGATATATGTTGTTTTTTATGAAGTACACAACTCTTTTATGAAAACGTTTTTATTATATCATATTTTCATGAACTGATTAACCTTTCTCGCCCCTTTTTAGATACATATATTTTTAATATAAAACCTTCGCAAACAAATTTGTGTATATGAACGTTAACAGCTTTCTCGTCCACATCCTTTTTAAGTTATATATATTTTTTACAAATATTTTTAAGGATATAAACCCAACAGCCTTCTCATCCGCATCCTCCTAATTTTATATAAATAGCCTTCTCGTCCACATCCTATTTAAGATATAGACTTTTTATAAATTTATATATATGAAACCAATAACCTTTTCATCCCATCCTCTTAAAATATATATTTTTTAGAAATAACCTTCACACTTCTGCGTCAATTCATTTGGTATTTTGAATGGTTTTTATATACTTGTTTTTATATACATGTTTTTTCAACATTTGCCTTACTTGATATTTATGTGAAATCTCCTTTTTTTCTGATGCATTATATACCAGCCTTCTCATCCACATCATGCCATTCTTCCCTACTCCTATGATTGGTTGAGGGAATTATACTTGGTTGTCTCGGTATAAACCAATGCGCTATTGTATATCCACGCAATTGTGTGCAGTATGATAGTAAGAGGAAGGTATAATTCCTTCCTGGAATCCTTATATATTTTGATTGGTAATATAATACAATGCTTACTCTCACCGGGATAGTAATCTAAACACCCCCACTCTTTCCGATCCCGCCCTTCTAAACACACCTTGCTTAATTTCTATTCTCTGACTACTTAACTTTAAAGACAGGGATGAGACCTTATGGGCGGCGTGGGCTGTGGGATCGCTGGAATATAGAAACAAAAGACGTTCTGGATATACACCTTGGATGTTTTGTCACCCGGAGACTTGAACGAGTGTATTAAAGTATCCACCATTTTATAATTTTTATATGTACCAATTCTTATATGCACTATTTTGCATTTTCTCCCCCCTTCCCCTTTTCCCTCTTTTCCTTTTTCCCCCTTTCTCCTCCCTGAAATGACATGCCTTTTCATTGAATATACTGTAAGAAGTTGTTTTTATGCTGTTTTTCCTCAGATACGTTTAGTATCTTTTTCTTTATTCCTGTTGATTATTGCGCCCTATACTTGTACTACTTTACTATAGAAACAACAAGCTGCTGATTTTCCCAGACTATACAATGAAAACACAGAAAATGAGAAGATCCTTTTATTCAGTCAAGATGGCCCTGCGAGCCAAACACATTGCTTATAGTGTCCTGTTCCCTGCCAAATTGAGGGTCGTGGATGGAGAGACGGTGAGGTGTTTTACTTCCCCAAGAGAGGCCTCTGAATGGCTGAATGGCTGGATACCCTGCCACAGAGGGGCTGAGAGTCGTCTGCAAATGCATTAAAGTGCACCAGCATGAACTGTGGTGGTCCGCTTTCAATGGTAACATTTTAAGTATGTGCCCCTGGCATACCCAGGAGATACTGTGTGCATTCCTAAGTTCTCTACAGTTGTCTCTAGATGGGACTTTTTTTTGTTTTGACTACTGCTCCTACTTTAGGTATGGTTACTGTACATTGAGCACCCCCCCTCCCCCTTTCTCCTTTTTTATTTTCTCTCCCAATTCCTTGAGCTCTGCACGGCTCTTGAAGATACGGGCTTAGTGCAGTTCAGTTTCAACTGTTTAGGGTATAGACTGCTACCAGACTTTTTTGGAGGGGAGCTTGGTGCTGGTAGGGATAGCACATCATGCTGGGAATATGTTACATTAGTTTTGATTGTGTTGTTTTTGTCTATGACGGGTATTGGCTTGTGCTCTTTTACCACCTCCACTCATGGGGCCCTTTTTGGGCCTTTCATCCTTTAAGACCTACTTTCCCTCTGATGATGGCATCACGTGATCAGGAATCAATATCTGTAATGTTTTGGAATGTGAAGGGCCTCAGCTCGAAGTATAAGAGGGCCCTCTTGTTTCAATACGTCAGAAGGTACAACCCCCAAGAGTTGATATTGCAAGAAACACACCTCATGGGTAGCAAGTTGATGGCTTTGAAAAAACCTTGGGTGCAGAGGGTGTTCCACGCCATCTACTCTACCTATGCAAGAGGGGTCTCCATTTTGCTCCATAAATCACTCCCCTGTACTATTGAGGCGGGTTATCTGGATCCTCAAGGGAAATATATTATTTTGATGCTTACTATGTGGCAGCAGAGATATATTATTGTAAGCATTTATGTTCTCCCTCCGTTTAAGACGGAGGTTCTATACAATATTCTGGAGAGGATAACCCCCTATTGTCCTTTTAAATTGCTCCTGATGGGGGATTACAAAGCCACCTTATCCAGAGATTTGGATAGGCCCACGCCAACTAAAACCTTCACTGGGGATCTCCTAGACTAAGCTGAGGTGGCAGGAATAGAGGAGGTTTGGAGATGGAAGCATCCCTGCATTAATGCTTACTCCTGTTTCTCCACTTCCTATAAAACCTCATCCAGGATCAACCTGCCATTTGCAAACCCCTCAATGCTGCTAGATATAGTTGAGGCTTTCTACCTCCCTGCTGGCCTCTTGGAGCACTGCCCCTGGTGGTTACCCTTAAAATTAAATCAGCCGTAGTTGTTCCCTGTGGCGCATTGGGGCCCAATGGATTACACAGGATGACACACTCAGTTAACTCTCATTCTCCCATTATGTATGGGAGGTCATTTTCAGGGTTTTCACTTAATGGAAAATCCCTCCTTAGTCACATCATTGTCAACTTTAACATATTGGATTTTCCTTCACTTTCTGTTTCAACTGTAATGGTCAACATTAGAAAAAGAAGGGCAAATCTCTCCAAATTGGAATGAAGACAGCAATTTCTACTCAATTGGAAATTTAATAAAGGGTTTTGCCTAGAGATAAGCTTTAAAAAATGTAGTGGTTAAAACTTGTATAAAGTGTTTTGCATTCTGCAATGTAATATATGGCTATTTGATCTGGTATTCTATGGACTGTAAAAAAAACAAAAAAGTTGTGTTTTCAGACTTTGTAGGCAGGACCATAAGTGTATCATACGGTATATGTCATGCTGTTTCTACCCATCATTGCCACTTTGGTACAATACAGTATATGTTATTTAATAGATACAGCTATGCAGGAGCTAGGTTTTATTAAGGGAACTATAGTAGACCACAATAAAACATGTTTTCAGGCACCCCAAATCTTGTTCATGTTTCATTGGCCAAAGCATTTTCTGATCACTTCTTTAAATATATTTTAAGTATAGGTATAGCCAATTTTTCTTCTAGATTTGAATAGAGAAGGGAAGGTATATAAACCGTCAGTTTCTTTTTTTTGTAGTTTCTGCCTAGTTATGTAGATTCCCCTTCACTCTCTATCACAGAAACAGGATGTAAGTGGACATCTCTACAAAGTAAGGGGATATCCTTTTTTAGCCAGCTGTCTTTGAAAAAGGTGTCTCTATTAAAAAGTTTGCCATCGGTACTTGATTTGATATTTCTAAAATAATGGGTTTTCCATCACTTTCTGTCATATTGACAGTGGTCACAAAAATAGAGTAAGTGAATCTACTCAAAATGGGCACATGCAGCAGTAAAAACTTTGTAATTTTATCCAAACTAAAAAATGGCTATATATATATATATATATATATATATAGAGAGAGAGACAGAGTATCTCACAAAAGTGAGTACACCGCTCATATTTTTGTAAATATGCATGAGCTGCACGAGTGCTGCCAGCACTGGGGAGCTACAGTTCATTGAGGGAACCATGAATGCCAACATGTACTGTGACATACTGAAATACTGTATATACAGTATCTCACAAAAGTGAGTACACCTCTCACATTTTTGTAAATATTTTATTCTATCTTTTCATGTGACAACACTGAAGAAATTACACTTTGCTACAATGTAAAGGAGTGAGTGTACAGCTTGTATAACAGTGTAAATTTGCTGTCCCCTCAAAATCACTCAACACACAGCCATCAATGTCTAAACCACTGGCAACAAAAGTGAATGCACCCCTAAGTGAAAATGTCCAAATTGGGCCCAATTAGCCATTTTTCCTCCCCGGTGTCATGTGACTCGTTAGTGTTACAGGGTACCTTATGGCAAAGAACTCTCTGAAAAAAAAGAATTGTTGCTGTACATAAAAACGGCCTAGGCTATAAGCAGATTGCCAAGACCCTGAAACTGAGTTGCACCATGGTGGCTAAGACCATACAGTGGTTTAACAGGACAGGTTCCACTCTCAGAACAGGCCTCGCCATGGTCCTCCAAAGAAATTGAGTGCACGTGCTCAGCGTCATATCCAGAGGCTGTCTTTGAAAATAGACGTATTGGTGCTGCCAGCATTGCTGCAGAAGTTGAAGGGGTGGGGGGGAGGGTCAGCCTGTCAGTGCTCAGACCACTGATATGCAGATACGCTGCACACTGCATCAAATTGGTCTGCATGGCTGTCGTCCCAGAAGGAAGCCTCTTCCAAAGATGATGCATAAAAAATTCCGCAAACAGTTTGCTGAAGACAAGCAGACTAAGGACATAGATTACTGGAACCATGTCCTGTGGTCTGATGAGACCAAGATAAACTCATTTGGTTCAGATGGTGTCAAGCGTGTGTCGTGGCAACCAAGTGAGGAGTACAAAGACAAGTGCATCTTGCCTACAGTCAAGTATGGTGATGGGAGTGTCATGGTCTGGGGCTGCATGAGTGCTGCCAGCACTGGGGAGCTACAGTTCATTGAGGGAACCATGAATGCCAACATGTTCTGTGACTAACTGAAGCAGAGCATGATCCCCTCCCTTCGGAGACTGGGCCGCAGGGCAGTATTCCAACACAATAATGACCCCAAACACACCTCCAAGACGACCACTGCCTTGCTAAAGAAGCTGAGGGTAAAGGTGATCGACTGGCCAAGCATGTCTTCAGACCTAAACCCTATTGAGCATCTGTGGGGCACCCTCAAATGGAAGGAGGAGGAGCGCAAGGTCTCTAACATCTACCAGCTCCACGATGTCATCAAGGAGGAGTGGAAGAGGACTCTAGTGGCAACCTGTGAAGCTCTGGTGAACTCCATGCCCAAGAGGGTTAAGGCAGTGCTGGAAAATAATGGTGGCCACACAAAATATTGACACTTCAGGGCCAATTTGGATATTTTCACTTAGGGGGTACTCACTTTTGCGGGCCAGCGGTTCAGACAATGGCTGTTTGTTGAGTTATTTTGAGGGGACAGCAAATTTACACTGTTATACCAGCTGTACACTCACTACTTTACATTGTAGCAAAGTGTCATTTCTTCAGTGTTGTTACATGAAAAGTTATAATAAAATATTTACAAAAATGTGGGGGAGATAATATATATATATTATATACACACACACACACACACACACTCTCTCCAAAATATCAAGAATATAATTTTGTATGACACCAAGTAGAAATTATGAGTGTCTATGATCTGCTTATACAAATGTATATATTCTGTCTTCTATCTAAAGAAACAGCTGTATGAGACTCTTGTGCTAATAATCCCATTTAAAGCATGCTATAGATTATTATTATTATACAGGATTTATATAGCGCCAACAATTTACGCAGCGCTTAGATCAATGTTTCTCTTTGCAAGCCACTTTGGAAAGGTCTGTGAATGATAAATCTTTGTGAACGTATAGTTGTGACTGTCTTGGGTTGCTAGTTAGCTTCTATCCGTGGTACATTTTTCTATTTTACATATACCTCTTCTGTTATGCATATTTTTATGCTACTAATTATGAACAAATGCATTTTTGTATTTTTACATTTTATTTTGTAAACTACAGAATTGGCAAAATTGTAGAATTTTATTAAAGCACAAATGTCATACAAAATTGCATAAGTATTATTAATGCATATGCTTACAATAAAAATAAACAGTATATTTGCTAGCATAGGAATATATGTCACCTCAGTGAAGTAGGAGTAGTCTGTAGCTTCCTGTAACTTTCCGTAGATCAAATTTCCTTTTATAAATCAATTCCTTCACAAAAAAACAGGTATTTTTCCATACAAAATTTACATTACAAATAATACCGAAAGACTGGAATAAAAGGCAAGATCTAAAATGCTGTCTTAGAAAAGAAGGATTTGTCAACAGAATTTTCTTACAATTTAAAAATTTGAAATTGACCGCTTTTTTAAAAGCATGTACTACTAGATAAAATAAAGGGTAGTGCTGACATTTACAACTCTGCATAAGTGATTGCACCCTGTAAAGATTAAATACTGTGTAATAAATGTATATTTGTGTTTCATTTTGTATTGTGACATCACTGTTAACAATGGTTTTGTAGGCTCTTAGTTATCACTCAGATGTTGAGTTTGTCCTCACACAACAGTTAGATTGTCTTAGAGAACGAATTACAGTTCTAAATGACCTCCTCTTCTCTTTAGCAGGCTGTTCCATGTCCCCTGACAGTTCAGAAGGCTGCATATGCTGTTCAATTTGGATCTCTAAATGCTTCTGAATGGCTAAGCCTAGGACTTCAGGGTCTACTGCAGCTCCATAGACCTCCCATGTCATTCCTTCATTGTCCCACCGTACCTCCCGTACAGGGGTCTGTGGACATTGCAGGTTAAACCCTAGTCCAACCTCAGGATGTAAGTGGGAATGTCCAGTGGTTTGAAGGCAAGGAATGGTCGACACTGATTTATTTTCCATAATAATAATAGTTTGTACTTCAGCATCTTTGTAGCCAAGTGGGAGTCTTTTCTCTGGTGATAAATAATTCATAGATGTCATTGTCCAGTTATCTTTCATCTTTGCACCCAAATTAAATTCCAAGCCATCTTGTGAATTGTCTATGGTTTTAAGGAGAAATTCATTCTTCCCATTTACTGAACTATTTAGATGCAACTCTTCAATTGAGACAAGAGCTTGTGGAAATGTAAGTTGTCCACATCTCATTAGCTTTCTAGCATCGAGTCCAGATTCACTGACAGATGTCACTAGTTTTGGAAAGGCAAACTTATCAGAAAGTGTCAAATGGGAACACAATTGGGACTGAGTATTCAGTGAGCTTGGATCACCAACTGAATGTCCTATTCCAGTTGAGAGTTGAACAGATGGTATGGGCATAGAGTGGCAATATGCAGCAACAGTGTCATCTGCTTTTATCATAGGTTCATGGCTTTTGCAGCAATGCACCGAACAACTGTTGTGAAAAATCATAGCTTGGGGATGGAGTTTAGTTTCAGATATATTATCACAAGACATTACTCCAGGTATATTGTAGTGTGACTGACTGTATACATGTCCATTATTTGGAAAACCATTCCCAGAGTTCCTTGGTCCTAAAATGCCATGTTGATATGTCCCTGGCACTGCATAAACTGTTATATTGTGCTGAATGGAACTGCTGTCCAAATGGCACGGTGGAATGTTGTGATCTCTATCAGGAGAAGTTGCATTAGTTAGGTTGTTCTGAATATTTGATGAAGAGTGAACTATTCCAGAGTCTTGTGTTACATTACTGAGATTACAAGTCCTGTCGCTGCCAGAACCAGAGATACTGCCAGATGAGGATAGGTTTGAATATGTGGCACTGATTTTATTGTCAGAATGAGGCACTGAACTTCTACGGCCACAGCAGTAATCTGAATAGCTCTTCTGGACCATCGTGTTTGGGGTGTCCAGCTTTTCAAGGCTTTCAGCCTCATGCATTGACATTTCAGAGCGCCCTAGCAGAGAAATATTTTCAGAAACATTGTATCTGACAAAGCTGCATGTGATCTCAGGCTCTGTGGCAGCTAGAGAGGAGTCTGCAGAAAGGTAGTGGTTCTTCTGCTGTATCTTCACCTCGGCTTTGTCTACAGAAAGATGATTGCAGCTTGTTTTCATAGAACACTGATCAGCTGCTTTGTCTTGGGTAGGCGACAAGTTGGAACTGTGTGCATGCTGAATACTGTTCTCATTACACTTGGGCACACAACGAATGCTGTTAAGGCTTTTATGCATCTCTGGTTTTGTATGTGAGCCTTCAAGGCTACTACACGGCAGAGCTGAAGAACTTTTTGACGATGAATAACTGCCAGGAATAGTCTTCTCAATGTACATTAAGTTCAATGCTTCCTGGCAGGAATGAGTGGAAAGATTATGGATGTTATTTGTCATGATAAATAGAGTTATTTTGGACCTGTATAAGAAAACAGACACATTTTTATTAGCTTGAGCCTTAGCTGTTTAATTTATACACATATTTTAGATGCAAAGTAATACTTTTTATGAAAGCATCAGACACACCGATGAGGGATTTAACCTAACAGCATCTACAGAGATAAAAATATCAGCTTTCGGCAGGCAGAAGCTCTGCACCTGTCAAAGGATTGCTTGGGGGTGTATTTATAATTGGAATAACAATTCGCCAAGTAAAAGTGCATGTGCATTCTGTGCAAATGGCACAAATGTTGTCAGTTTATTTCCTTTGCAAACTGAAGGTTTTTCAATGTTGAATGTCCAATGTTGATTGTTTTTCATTGATTTAAAATGAAAATACCACATTTGCCCATTAGATGGCGCTAAGTATCATAAGAATTTCCAAGATATTTGATACAAAAAAAACAATATTGTTGCCTTCTAATATGTTAAAGTGTATGTAAACCCAAAACCTTTTTTTAACCACTTTAAGACCGGGCCTCTTTTTGGAGTTCGGTGGTTACTAGTTAAAATCAGGTTTTTTTGCTATAAAATTACTTAGAACCCCCAAACATTATATATATTTTTTTCTACCACCCTAGAGAATAAAATGGCGGCCATTGCAAAACTTTATGTCACACCGTATTTGCGCAGCGGTCTTACAAGAGTGATTTTTTTTTTAAAAATTCAGTTTTTTGAGTTAAAAAATAAGACAACAGTAAAGTTAGTTCAATTCTTTTCCATATTGTGAAAGATAATGTTACGCCGAGTAAAATGATACCCAACATGTTATGCTTCAAAATTGCGTCCGCTCGCGGAATGGCGACAAACTTTGCAACATAAAAATCTCCATTGGCAACGTTTAAAAAATTCTACAAGTTAGCAGTTTTGAGTTACAGAGGAGTTCTAGGGCTAGAATTATTGCTCTCACTCTAACGATACCTCACATGTGTGGTTTGAACACCGTTTTCATATGTGGGCGGGACTTACGTATGCGTTCGCTTCTGTGCGCGAGCTCGCAAGGACAGTGCGCTTTAAAATTTTTTTATTTTTTTTTTAAATTATTTATTTTACTTTTTCATTTTTATTTTTACACCTTTCTTTTTTTTTTTAATTTTGATCACTTTTTTTCCTATTACAAGAAATGTAAACATTCCTTGTAATAGAAAAAAGCATGCCAGGACCTCCAAAATATGAGATCTGGCGTCAAAAAGACCTCAGATGTCATATTTACACTAAAATGCAATAAAAAAAAAAGTCCCCTTTAAGACCATTGGGCGGAAGCGACTTGTGACGTAGCTTCCGCCCAGCCATGTTATGGAGCCGGGTGAACGGCTTCAGCCACTCACTCAGCTCACGGACACTGGGGGGGACGGACCCGATCATCTCCGCCGCTGCCGGCGGGTCCGGTAAGCGACGGAGATGACCGGAAAGCGGCGGGAGGGGGCTCTCCCTCCGCTGATAAAAGTGATCTTGAGGCGAATCCACCACTAAGACCACTTTTATCAGACGCAGAATCGCCTGCTGAAAAAAAAGATACTGGGGTTATGGTAGATATCTGCTACCATAACAACGGTATTCCACTTCAAACTTCCGCCGTATTATGACGGCGGGCGGTCTGGAAGTGGTTAACGTTTTGAATAGGGGAGTGGTTAGTGCTTGTTCTGTGCCCCGTTGGGAAGATTTCCCTTCAAATCCTGTATAAGTGACCCAACAGTTAATAAGGGAAGATCTCTCCAAAGCGTAGGGATATATCCTTGTATACAGAGGATTTATCATCACTTTCTGTAGTGAAAACAATGGCCGCTAGGACAAATAGAGAAGATGAATCTCCCCAACAGGTATACACCCGGCTATACAAATCATAGTTTCTAAACCATTCTACATTTTATCCAAAATAAAAAATAAATTCTGGCTTTACATATACTTTAGGATAATGGAACAAACAAACTCAAAATTAAAACAATTGTTCATTCATGGTTTAATCCTAGTTTTGATCCTATAGTGGCCCTAATAAGAAGATTTATTGGAGGTTACTGAATAGTCCACTCTGTGAAATGTAATATAATATAATATAAATATTATATATAAATATAATATATTACATATCATTTAAATATAAGATGTAATATGAGAATGTTATAAGCTGTTATATTTCACACATTATAGAATTTAGTTATTATATATGCATATAGTATATAGTCATTAGTATAACAGTTAAAACTTGAAAAGCTTTTCACAAAACATCAGGAACAAAAGACACAACTCACAATTTGTAAAGATGTGTCTGGAGACTGGAAGAAGGATTACATGAGGAGATATAGAATTAATGCATACTATTTTTGGCTAAGCTTATGTTGGCTTGTAAGACTGATCCTAAGTCTGTTGCTCTCATTAATTCGTTCTATGAAAGTAACAAATTTGTCCCTCCTCCTCCCCCGCGTGTCTTGTAATTTTAGATGTGACCTATTTAATTTGCTGCAACATAAACACAGAAAGTTAAAGCTCTCTAATCTTATTAAATAATACAAAGAATTTTGAACCACTGTTGTGCAGTGAGTGTGCTTGTTCACTATACACTGAACAGATGCAATACGATCATTTACTAAAGCTATAGATCAAAAGGCTACAGTAAACTAATGGGACGTGTGACGTTACAATATGTGTTACTTTAGGGGCAATGAAATGTACATATAACTCGCCCTGCAAGCTTGCTAATATAATACATTGAGATACAAAAGCTGGACACAACAGCTTAGAAAATATTTATTTTTCACATATCTTTGCTATTTACAAAAGTAACATGTACTGTGGTTTATCTATTGTTCTGCTTTCCAGTTACTCCTCTTATTTAATGTTTGATGGATACTGTTTCGGAACTCACTAATATGGACTATTGTCTTTATTCAACCTTACTTACTATGATATGCCAATCTCATGTATATATCTGCACAAGGTTACATAGTTACCAAGTTCATCTGGTTGAAAAAAAGACACTGGTCCAACCAGTTCAACCAACATAGAATAAAAAACCCACACACAAAAAACCTTCTATATACACTATCCTGTAGCCACAGTTGATCTAGAGCAGCCTTTCTCAACCTTTTCAACGCAGAGGAACCCTTGAAAAGAATTCTCCGGTCTCGGGGAACCCCTGCTAAAAAATCTACAACTCATGATACATTAGTGTGATGGTCAATAGGAAGAATGCTCCTTATACTTGTGATCATTGGGAAGAATTACCCCCTTACAGATAGCTAAAAAGATCAATGGTATCATTGGCAATTTATCTGAGAGGTAGAAATTGACCATTGCTCAAGGAACCCCTAGCAACCTCTGGAGGAACCCTAGGGTTCCACGGAGCCCTGGTTGAGAAACGCTGATCTAGAGGAAAGCAAAAAAACCTCAATTTGCTTTAGGGGGGAAAAAATGTCTTTCCTTATCCCCCAAAAGGCAATTGGATATTCCCTGCATCAACTTCACCTATAAATATTAGTAGCCAGTTATATCAAGTGCATTTAGTAAAGAATCCGGCCTTTAAAAAAAAAAATCTACTGAGCTAAACAGAACCAGTTCTTAAGGGAGTCTATTAAGGTTATCCTCTGTATCCTTTTAAATCTTTAATAAAAAATATTGAAAGAGAAATCAACTTTCCTCAAAAGGCTAGCTTAGACAGGCTCTAGGAAACCCTAGGTATTCCTCAGCACTCCTTATGGTGCACTCACACTAACACTTTAACTGGTAAGCAAACTGTGCCTAAGACCTCTTGGAAGAGGTGGTCCTGGGTGTGGTTCACCAGTGTTCTGGAAAGGTTTGATTCAGTGTGAGTACAGAAGTCCTCATAGATGACTGTATACAAGAGCAGGGATCACAGTGGTAAGCAGTGTAAGTGTGCCCAGGGGCACTTCTTTATGGTCCAGTGTGAGTGCACTGCAGACCAACAGGGGAGTGGGAAGTGTGAGTGCGCTCTTAAATAGGTGTGAGTATCAAATGTGCACTTCTGTTCCCATCATTGTGAGTTTACTCTACAGTGCCGATTATAGGAAAACATGCAGCAGCCAGCTACAGGTTGTAATACAGTTTATAGTGACATAAACTACTGACTTTACATACCAAAGGTTAGATTAAGTAGGTATTGCACGGGTCACTGCTGAAGTATCAACACTTTAAAATGACCTATAACTGAATTGTAAACATTAAAATAAAGGCACCAATAAAAATGTTGTAAAATGCCAATGTAAAATTAGATATTTCCTGTTAAAATGCAGGCTATTGAGTTCATGAATATTTTTAATATCCATTGCTGTAATATGTGCCATAGTAAGTAAAATAGGGCAATGTAAATGTGTATAAATGCATTGTAGATATCTATATAGATACTATATATCAGGGGTATGCAATTAGCGGACCTCCAGCTGTTGCAAAACTACAAGTCCCATCATGCCTCTGCCTCTGGATGTCATGCTTGTGGCTGTCAGAGTCTTGCTATGCTTCATGGGAATTGTAGTTCTGCAACATCTGGAGGTCTGCTAATTGCATATCCCTGCTATATATGCTTATGTTGTTCAGAAATTGATGCTTAGTCTACGGGTCTTGATGTAGCTACGCAGCCTAACGAAACACGTTGACCCTCGAAGGACCACACTGCTAACATATTTCCAGCTTGCTTTGTATTGAATGGGAATATAGGTGCTGTAAGGTCTATGTATCATAATACAACACTATTTGTATGTATTTTGTATACAATGTTTCTATGACTACTGATTTTAATCATGTATAAATAAAATCTGTGTTTTATATTACTACAATTTTGTCTCATGTCATGCCGATAAAGTCCAGGAGTAGCATGATACATTCCTGCTAGTCTTTCCACCTTCATTTTTTCTCTACTGATATTTTAGATGTGGCATGGGTAGAGGTCTCCCTTTTGCATGGATATTTTTAAGTTTTTATATTTCCTAAGTATTTCATGGTGGCTATTTTCAGTCAGGGCAGAGAATCCAAAAGGGTGGCTTATTTGCAGTAAGAGTGAAAAAACAATGGCCTGTATTGAATTGTAAATATTGAGTTTTACATTTGTATTTTACAACATTTTATTGCTGCATTTACTAGGAAGTAAGGAGACAGAAAATCATCTGTACCTATACTCCTAGTATTTTTTGCTGCCTGCAGGATGATGCACTGGGAGAGCTCTTCCCTGTGTGCCCAGAAATCATATTGTTTACTCATTGCTATGATATAAGCAAGCTGTAAGTACCACAATTCCATGGGTAGAGCACTGGGTGTGCATGTGCAGGATTGGCAGTGCCTGCATATCTAGTACTCTTGGAGTGGCCTGAAGGCTCCGAAGATACATAGCGCTGATATCCCAGGAATGTGCACATAGTACAGACTACATCATTCCCACATAGACACGAAAAACAGAATATGTAGACAGGAAAAACAGAAAAAGAAAAACATAAACAAGAGAAGCAGTGTGTACATTAACCAGTTCCACACCGTCCACTGTCTATTTACGGCGGCAGTGTGGACGCTGGGCGCGAATCGCCGTAAAAAAGCGGCGATCTGCGAGTGTGACTGCGGCTTGGGCGGACCCGATGTCCGCCGGCGAGCCGCGATGAGCAGCCACAGGCAAAGAACGGGGAACCGCCGATGTAAACCCGACGGTTCCCCGCTCTGTTAGTGGGGGCATGGGAGATCTACTGATCCCTGTCACTGATCAGTTAGATCTCTCATGCCCATGGTAGCCCAACCCCCCCACAGTTAGAACACACCCAGGGAACATAGTTAACCCCTAGATCTCCCACTGCAGGTTAACCCCTTCACTGCCAATGACATTTATACAGTAATCAGTGGACATTCAATTTCTGATTGCTGTATAAATGTCATTGGTCCCAAAAAAGTGTAAAAAATGTCCGATATGTCCGCTGCAATATCACAGTACCGCTAAAAATCGCAGATCGCTGCCATTCCTAGTAAAAAATAAAAAAAAAGTGAAAACCCCAGAAATGAATTCTCACCATACGTAAATGCGGCCACTTTTGTGCAAACCAATCAATAAACGCCGATTGTGATTTTTTTTATCACAAATAGGAGGAAGAATATAAATCGGCCAAAACCGGTGAAAAAAAATTTTTTTATATATTTTTTTTGGATTTGAATTTTAGCAAATTTGTTTTTTTTTTCAAAATGGTCGCTCTTCTTTTGTTTATAGCGGTGATCAGAAATGACGTTGGGTACAACGTCGCACGACTGCGCAATTGTCAGTTAAAGCGACGCAGTGCCGAATCGCAAAAAGTGCTCTGGTCCTAACCTGGGAAATTCTTCCGGGGCTGAAGTGGTTAAATGTATAAAGTTGGTCTTTTCTGAAATGCTAAAGACCACAGGTTACAGTGCTTCAATTAATCCTAGACAAATAATCAGTATTTTTTATATTTGCGGTGTTCAAGAAAACGAGTACCACATTAAACAGATAATCTGCATCTGCCTATAGGATTATGGAATAAAGGCAAAACTCAGTATACAAAATGGTTATGCAGAAAAATGCATTCAAATGGAAGGCTAAAAGAGCCTGGATGTAGCATAAAACTATTTTCTGTAAAACATTTTGCAAGAAATGTATTAGATTGCCTATTATGAATGAGAAATACATGCAATGCACCATATTAACCTCTTAGTGTCACACTAATAAACAGAAGCAAAAGTTTACCTTTCAGAAAATGAACACAATTTAATGAGTGGTCATTTTTGAGCAATTACCATAAAGTGAGCGTGTGGTCCATCCAGCAACAGGGAACAGATTGCTGCATGATAGTGTTGGCATCTTCTGGAGGCACAGTCAGTTTTTTTTCTGTAAAGTTCCCTGTCAAGGCTCTGTAATAAGAAAAATAGGGGCCAGGTCTCTTCCCGGTTTCCTTTACAGATCCCACTTTTTGCTCAGTAAGGCCACAAATAACAAAGGTTGGTCAAACACATTACCTGGGAATTAACAGGGACAAGGTCAGTCTTCTGAGTAAGAAATGTGAGAAATATTTAATGGAAACCTTAGATGTGAATGGACAAATGGATAAAACATGGAAAACACTTGTAGGTGTCTGCTACATAGTAGCACTGGTTAATGAGGTAATTGTTTCCAGCGCAGTATCATTTTAATGACTATCAAGACCCAAAAACAAAAACATAATATCTTGCAGCTTACCAGTCCGTAGATATGGTGGCTACATTAATTTTCATTATTCATAGAAAAGTGACGGCAGAAAAAGAAAAAAAGACTGAGTAGTCCATCGAGTCTGCCCCTTTTTATTTATTTATTTATTTATTTTTTCTTTTTTAAATTTTTTTTTTATATATATATATATATATATTTTTACATTAACCTTGTTGTCTGACTATGGATTTATGTTTATCCCAAGCATGTTTGAAGCCATTTACTGTTGACTGTCTCACAACCTCTGTTGGTAGTTTATTCCAATCATCAACCACCCTTTCAGTAAAATAATACTTTCTAAGATTAGTTTTGAACTTCCCCCCAGTTAGTTTGAGGTCATGTCCCCGTGTTCTTGATTTTGGTTTCATATTGAAAAGACTGCCCTTCAAGCTTAGATCATTTTCAGCAAGTTCATAATATACTGAAACATGATGTTCCCTCCACCATACTGCTGGGATGATGTTTTGATGTTGGTAAGCATTCCCTTTTTGTGCAATACATAGTGGTGAGTATTATTTCCAAACAATTCAACTTTTGTTTCATCAGTCCACAAAACATTTTTCCAGTAGCCTTGCCATTTGGCAAGGTGCTCTTTGGCAAACTTCAGGCATGCAACAATGTTTTTTTTTGGAAAGCGGGGACTTCCCTTCTGGTATTCTGCTATGGACACCCTGCCTGTTCAAAGCTAATGTATGGTGCTAATGTATGGTAGAATTATGAACAGGGATGTTTGCCAGTTCCGGTGATGTCCTCAAGTCTTTAGCTGTTACTTGTGGATTCTTCTTTAATTCATTGAGCTTTCTGGGTTGTGCCTTGGTAGCCATCTTGGCTGGGTGCCTATTTCTAAGAAAAGTAGCCACAGTACTAAACTGTCTCCACTTATAGACAGTTTGTCTATCTGTTGACTGATGGATGCCTAAACACTTTGAAATTACTTTATATCCCTTTCCAGCCTTATGCAGTTTAACTACTCTTGATCGTACGTCTTCAGAGTGCTTCTTTTTGGGAGGCATGGTTCACATCAGCCTATGCTTCTTATAAACAGCAATATTAAAATGTGTGACTGTCTTTTATTAATCAAAGTAGCTCTAAACCACACCTCCAAACTAATTTTATTAATTGGGCTCCAGGTGTCCAAACTACTGCTTCCAAATAGCTTTTGTTGAAGTAATTAGTCTATGGGTTCACTTACTTTTTTTCCTCCAGCACTGTAAATGTTTAATAGGTGTGTTAAAAAAACTCAAGAAATTAGAATTGTTTCTGTGTTATCAGATTAAGTACATTGTGTTTGTCCATTGTTGGGACTTAGATGAGGAGTAGATCACATTTTATGGCAAATTATTGCAGAAAACAACTTGATTCCTGGTGGTTTCATATCATTTTTTTGCCACTGCAAATATGAGCAATGTCCTGCCCCACTTTCTTGTATATTATATGTATTGTATTGAACTGCATCAGGTTATTACTGTTTTGCAGTATGCTGACATCTAGTGGTGGTTTTGGGCATTCTATATGAATTTGGTATCGTCCTCTATCCCCCCTCCTTTTTAGTGCTAGTTAATTTATTCCTAGCCAGATTTTCCCTGTTTCATCCATGTTCCCACAGTCAGTGTTAGTTATTCACAGAGACTAGAATTAGGAAAGTTATTGACTTCTTACACTTCAAAAGGCTGAAAAACATCCTTTGCACTTCAATTGCTTGAGGTAAAATTGTGTTGGATTCAACTTCTGTGTCTTATGAGAGTTGAGCAGCCTGCAGATGGTGCCAAGTCATCGGTGATCGTACTGTCCAGACAGACTGGGTCTAAGGAGATATTTTGATTATAATGAAAACTGGGCACCTTAAAAACTGTGAGAAAAGACATAGAGCAGCTTTGTTCTTTAGCTATTACATTAAAAAAAAAAAAAAGGAGACAGAGCCAACAGTGACCCCCTCCAAGAACATAACCCCAGGAGTAAACATTTCTCTAAGGGTATGGAAGCTTCACAAGAACTGCTATCTTAACTCAGGAATGGCCATTATCCACTCTGTTGTAATATTACCAAGCAGATAACTAATAAACAGGAATTTGCTAATGATGCCTATCACAAACCCCATTAACAGGACCTAAGCCAATAAGGGAATAAGCATCCAAGTGTGATGTTTTAATAGCTTCCATATAACATTCCAGTTTCCAGGATTAAGTCATTAGAAACCTTAAGCAGGTATCCATCCTGGCTAATAGCATCAGGCTGACTTTATTACCCTATCGTAAAGTAGTTTAGCTTGTTGAAAACAGAGTACACATTTCTGACTGGCTATCTCTAGATGCAAAACATAAACTGTTTTCATAACTTCTGAGCTGATACCTTTACAGAGAGAAGTACAAAAACATATTCAATGGTATAAATTAATGACCAGCATTTTAAGACCAAATACAACTATATTAGATATTACTAGACGTTAGACATTTTATCTCCTAGGTCAGGGGTATTGAATTAAAATTCAAGAAGGTCCGGTCACTAAAATTTCTTCCGGCTGAGGTCCAAATCTCAAGTCTATGCTATGACTCAGAAAGATTGTATGCATCTACTTTCCTTTTTGTCATGCAAACCATGCACTCTGGCATTTTTGGGAGTTAAATGAGGGAATTGGCACTGTCTCTGTATTTGGTAGTAGATGCTTATAGAACTTATTTTAGGTGATACACCTAATTACTCATGAGTTACAAATTATATCAAAGTGCTAAGTGCTAAATAGTGCAAACTGACTTTCAAAGTGCTAAGTGCTTAATAGTGCAATAATACATGTATATGCTGGGATGTCTGCTGGGATGAGATCCTGGTCTGCCTGGCGGACCAGGATCTCATCCCAGCAGACATCCCAGCAGCCATCCCAGACAGACCAAAGGACAACCATAGCCAGCAGTGGCTGACACTGCAATGCGCACCTGCATACTACCATTGTGAGTAGTTTTAATCTTGTTTAATAAAATTGTTTTTTTACACTACTGCACTTAGAGGCGCACCTTTCTTGTTCTTTGTTACCTACAGGAGTCCGGTTACTTCTTAATGGTGCAGCCTACCAGTGTCACAGTGGATTTCCACCATCCCAGCATATAGACTATACCAAGACTTTTGTACATACGGACAATTGTACATACCTTTGTACACATAGACTGTTTGAACATTGTCCACCGTTCCCCCAGGTGACTCGCCCATCCCCCCACCTGCCCAACAAGCGCGGAGGCAAGCCGAGCACCTGTCCCCCTCCCTCTCCCCTTTCTTTCCCCCGCCCCTCCCCCACCCAAAGGGTCCCCGGCCTCAAACTGTTCGGGCCCCCCCAACCCTCACTCCCGTGATTGCGCTGCCAACCTCATTCTTTCTGTATGTTGAGAAAAGATAGGATTCCTTCTGTCTGGGCTGGTTTGCGCTCCACAGGTAGGTAGGTAGGTGCTAGAAAATAGGTTTTTCTGGAGAGTTGGAAAATTTAGGCAGGCCTAGCTGGTGGCTAGGCCTGTTTGTTTTCATTCTTGGCTGGGAGTGGCTCAGGGTAGGGCTGGGTGACTCACAGGTGGTGTCTTCAGGGCCTCACACTTCTTTCCAGTGGCTTCTAGTGTTTTCTGGAAAGAGAGGTGGAGAGGGGAGGTGTAGCCACCTGGTGTAATTTGAGGAGTCTTGACCGACCTGCCCTCCCCAACCTGGATTGGCGAGAGCAGGCCTCCTCAGTATTGCAGCCTAGGGGAGTAATGGTCTGCAGCAAGAGTGAAGTGCTGGAGGAGTAATGGGGCAAAGGTCTTAAGCAAGAGAAGTGCTGGAGAGAAGACTGGAGTGTATATACTGAGTGTATATAGTAGTCCCAAGCAAGTTGTGCTAAATACTATTGGGCATCCCATATCTTCCATCCCCATCCAAGTTAAATCCCCTCAATAAAATACAAATGTAGCGCCCCCATAGTGATAGGTGCATTTTGTAGCGAGTTTTTTCTAGGAGAGGCAAAATTTAGTCAGGCTTGACTGTAAGTGCAGACCTGAATGTTTTGATCTGAGCTGGGGAGTGGCTCAGGGAGGAGCAGGAGAAAGAAGGAAGGAACACCCCTTGGAGTTTCCTCCCCCTTGAGCAGAGACGGTTTTGGAAAGGGGGAAGAATGAGGAGGTGTCACTTCCTGATGTATGACAAGGAGCCCTGACCAATCTACACTCTGGATTGGTAGGGGGCAGGGCTCCTTAAATACAGAATTCTGCCAGCAGGGGAAGGAAAAGTCGGTATTGGAAGTGTGGAAGATGTAGCAGAGGTGTTGTGGAGGCTTCTATCCGGGAGAGAGCCCCCAGTCTGGGGGGCGGTGACCTTAAGGCCTGGAAACTCGGGTGCAGCCAGGAGTGGAGGTAATTCATGGAGCAGCACAAGGGAGTAGGAGAACAGCATAGGTTCTACTGTGAACATTTTAAAGGATCCACTGCAGTCAGTGAGTGACACACCCTGGGAGCTGGAAGAGAAAGGCCGGAGCAGTCTTGGTAGCCAGTCAGGGAAAGGAGTGTCACTGTAAGGAAAGCAGGTCAGTGGGACCAGGAAGAGGGATGGGCTGGGAGTTGTAGTCCATCAAAGGCCCGGCTTGCACCAACGTACTACGCTGCACTTTGAAGGGTCCAAGACCCTGGCCTGTAACAGGTGGTCCGGAGGCCCTGCTGGCAGTTTGCAGGCCTCACCATATGCTAGCTGTGGTGAAGAGTAAGGAGTTATGTGAGCCTGATAAATTTCCCTTCAGGTCAGGAACTAAGTGATGTGCTGGAGAGAAGTGAAGGAGCAATAGTATGCATGTCACGACTCCTGGGGTCTGTTGACAGGTGCGCACTACTGGAGTGGGAATCGCACCAAGGGTTGGAGCACACCACTAAGGTTATGGACCTATGGCTGACTGCTGCTAATGAGTTGCGGCTGATACGGGGAGAGGGCCCCCTGGAGCACAGACACTGAAACACAAGGAGCTAGTGCATCGGTTTCCCCAGGACACGGAATCTAAGAGCCAGTGGGTGTTCACCAGAGCCTTTGGTTGTGAGGATGGATTTGGCTGCAACTGGATCCAGGTCGTGGCCCCCGGGGTCCCCTAACTCATGCTCGGCTGGCTACAGGTGGAAGAGAGGAAGCAGCAGCACAGGAACTGCAAGAATAGTCAGAGGTGATAGCAAAAGGATCAGGACCACAAACAGACAGGTGAACAGAGAATGAGCCGAAGATTGGGTTAACAGGCAGGGATAAACAGAGATCGAGCCAAAAATCAGGGTATCAGGCAGACAGGGATAGTCAGACAAGCCAAAGATTGGTACACGGAGACTCAGAGCAAAAGATAGGAACCCCCACACACAAGCCAAACATGGAAAAATGTTGATCAACAATGCAGGCTTGCACTGCCAGGTATTATATCCTGTTTCCAATTAAGGCCCGGGGTAGAGACCAGCTGAGGAGGGCCTACTAAAGCACACATGTGAGGGAGGCCCGGCCTTTAACTGGACACATGCAGCAAAGGTAGGCAACAAATAAGACAAATGTTTGCTGGTTACGTGACAGTACCCCTTCTCTTATGAGGCCTTCCCCTTCCTCGCTTGAGTCCAGGCTTGGAGGGAAACCTCAAATGAAACCTGTTCACAAGAAGAGGCGCAAATACCACAAATCCACAACCTTTCCTCAGGACCAAATCCTCTCCAATGCACAAGTTATTGAAGGATGCCTTTACAGAGGCGAGAATCTAGAATTTGACTAACCTCGTACTCCTGTTTATCCTCAGAGACCGGAACCACGGTAGGGGGAGGACAAGAGGAGTTATTGAGGACTAATGGTTTCTTAGAAGTGGGCAAGGGAAAGCGAAGACCAGCAGAAGCTTGCATGGAGGAGTCAGACCGGGCACAAACATGACAAGCCCTCTTGGAATCATGTCCCCAAGAAAGAATCTTAGCTCTTAACTCAGTGGGGACGAAGGTCTGGCCCAGAGGAGTTTTTGACTCCAAGGTGGTAGAATTGGCAAGGACGCATGAAGTTGGACAGATAGGCTCAGGTTCACAGGTGGACTGCTCATGTAGAGTGCCAAATGACCTAGAGAGCATATCAACCTGACTGTTGCTGGACACATCCCAGAATTGGCTACACACAGCAGGCAGAACAGGAGATACTGAGGAGGTGGCAACAGGAAGTTCCACCTTCGGGGCAACCTTGAGTAGGCAAGACAAGGAACAGGAGGGACCCCAGCCACGATTTGCCCAGAAGTCCAGTCCATGTGTGGAGAATGGAGCCGTAACCAAGGAAGGCCCAGTATGATGGGGGTTGAGGCCTTAGGCAAAATAAAGAAGGACATCCACCCCTGGTGGAGTGTCCCTACCGACATCTTAACAGGGAGGGTCTGGAAGCGGACAGGACCCCCTGGGAGAACAGTGCCATCAATCGCCGATACCATCACTGGTATAGTGAGGGGCGAAAGGGTAAGTCCCAAAGAAGATGCAGTTTCCCAGTCCATGAAATTGTCAGCAGCCCCGGAATCCAGATATGCCATGACCGGATGAGAGGAAGTGCCAACATGGAGGGACACAGAAACAAGAAGACGAGGAGGTGAAGGTGATACTTCTGGATCCAATACTCCACCTTCCAGATATATTGGACCTGAGTGTTTTCCCAGGCCAAGTGAACAAGTGTCAAGAAAGGGACCTTTGCCCCCACAAAAGAGGCACAGTCCCAGAGTTCTGCGCCTAGCACGTTCTTCGGAAGATAGCCTGGTCTGGCCCAGCTGCATGGGTTCCTCAGCTGGCAGGGGATGCTCCTCGATATGAAGAGAGGGGTGCTCAAACTGCCTAAGGGCCCGGGAAGTGCTGGTGTCTTTTTTTCTAGGGACCTCTCCTGAAAAGGGATGTTGATCTGGTTACACAAGGAAATTACCCCATCCAGATTAGCAGGGTTGGTTCTTCCTGCTAATTCATCTTTTACTTTGTCAGAAAGGCCATGTAAAAAGGTTGCAACTAAGGCCTCATTATTCCAGCTCAGCTCAGCAGTGTACGAAAATGAAGTGCATATTGTCCTACAGAAGCGGACTCTTGACGGAGACGTAAAAGGGCACTGGTCACTGAGGAGACACAACCTGGTTCCTCGAAGATATTCCAAAAGAGTTTCAAGAAGCTAGACAGGCTAGAAACCACTGGATCATTATCCTCCCAGAAGGGGGCGGTCCAGGCTAACGCCTTGCCAGACAGGAGAGATATAATATAGGCTACCTTTGCCCGATCGGGCAGGAAGTTTTGGAAATGAAGCTTAAAATTAATGGTGCACTGGCTAAGGAACTGCCAGTCGTCGCCCATAGCAACCGCAAGAGGACTGAGCCAGGGGGCTGTGTAATCTGTTTTATTGTCAATGTGTGCTCTGCCCTTGAACTGCTAAAATTAAGTGTGCCGTTGTCCATAGCAACCAGCAGGAGCCGTCAACTAATTGCGGCCTGCTTACCCAGTTGCTCCAACCAGAGCTGGGCATGGAGACCTTAATACTAAACTTGCAATTCAGTGACTTTGTATCATGTGTCGTTGTCCATAGCAAACACGGCGGGCAAACACGCCCATGGATTACAAATATGTCCTGCACCATGCTACGGCTGGACATTACCACTGGATTACAAGTATGCCCAGTGTTCTGCTAAAGCTGGGCATCACAAGTACTTTGCAAATATCTGCTTCAATTCCTGCCTACAGTAAAAGTATGCCTGGGAGTGTTTCTGCTGAGCAAAGAGAGACACAAGGGGTTACAGCATTGTGGCATGCATTAAGCCTGCTTATCAGGACATTTGGCACCAGCTCGTCTGGAAACATGGGGGCGGCACCAAGTCCTGGAAGAGTCAGCGCACTTGCGGCTAGCGGCCGTCACCACAAGGAGAGAGATAGCGGAAGGTGGGAGACTGTTACCAGCGCTGGCCTGGTTGGTGGAGATGCCGGAGCAGACCATGAATCACACAGGAGTCCGGTTGGAGCCAAGCGGAGGAATCGCCCTGGGAGTCATCAAGGGGATGGAGCAGTTGTGTTTCATATGCCCGGACTGCTGGATACTTAACGCGGATGCCGCTGCCTGGGCCCGGTGCGGCCATTTTGATGTTCCGCTTACCCGGCAAGTATCCGCAGAGAGGGAGCCACAGTACTACTTTGTGGACCTGCACACAGGGCTATGGCTCACAGAACCCGTGAGTACCATAGAACAGGGGTCCAGGGTCCCTGAAATGCCAGCTGCATCCCCACCTGTAGACATCCCAGTGGGGCCAGAGTCAGAGAGGGAGGGGGAAGTGCTCCCTAGTGTGCCAGCTGAAGATGTTGAACAGAGGGCCATAGACTGTCTGAATTTGGGTCATTGGAGCACCTGGTGGAGTGGTCGTCTCCAAGTGAGAGGTCAGATGAAGAGCAGGAAGAGGGGAGTTCGCAGACCCTCTACTTCTCCGATGGGGATGAGACACAGCCAACTCAAGACACCAGATTGGCTGCAGGAACCCCCAGTATCAGCTACCAGACTTTCCTTGACAGGCCCTCCACTACCCAGACCAGAGCACCCAAATACCGGCAGATGGTGGAAAGTTCCCTGGATACCCAAGTTAGGCCTGGGAAAGGGAACAGTGATAGTCTGCCCAGGTTCTCCAGGTATCAGAGGGAGGTCCAACGCCGGGTTGCTCTGGAGTGGGGCCTGGACTACCCCTACGTCCCACCCCATGTCATGGCCACTGTTGAGAGCTCAAGAGGGGAGTGGGAGGATGACATGACATGGGACAACCTACATGTACCTTAGCCCTTGCGGGGCCCTGAGAGCAGCTGCTGAAAAGGGAATGGAGCCTTGGGTGGTCTATCAAGAAGGACTGTGTGATGATTGTGAAGCCCAACCAGCCCACAAGGAGCTACTCTATTTCAGTTCGGGAAGAGGGGGACCAACGGGTGAGATTGCCTGATCCTCATTACTATGTCTAGGACTGTGATGTAGTACAGCCTAGGCAGCACGCTCCATAGACTGAGTAGCGGAGTGTGCACTTTCCCCTGAACTGCAGGACAAACTAGCCTGCCACCCTGTGCCCAGTGGAAGAGACTGTTTCACTGCAAGGACATTGGGGTGAAGTTTGGTCCTGCCTCCATTACTTGACCTGTTGCTTGGGGAGGGGCCCCTCCCATCAGGATCCTTAACCACTTCAGCCCCGGAAGGATTTCCTGCTTTAGGACCGGAGCCCTTTTTGCGATTCGGCACTGCGTCGCTTTAACTGAAAATTGCGCGGTCGTGCAATGTTGTACCCAAACGAAATTTGCGTCCTTTTTTTCCCACAAATAGAGCTTTCTTTTGGTGGTATTTGATCCCCTCTGCGTCATTTCTGATCGCCGCTATAAACAAAAGAAGAGGGACAATTTTGCAAAAAAACCCAAATTTCTTACTTTCTGCTAAAATACAAATCCAAAAAAAAAAAATATAAAAAAAATTTTTTTTTCACCGTTTTTGGCCGATTTATATTCTTCCTCATATTTGCGATAAAAAAAATCGCAATCGGCGTTTATTGATTGGTTTGCGCAAAAGTGGTCGCGTTTACGGATGATGAGAATTCATTTTTGTGTTTTTTTTTTTTTTTACTAGTAATGGCGGCGATCTGCGATTTTTAGTGGTACTGCGATATGTCGGACTATTTTGACACTTTTTTGGGACCATTGGCATTTATACAGCGATCAGTGCTATAAAAATGCACTGATTACTGTGTAAATGCCATTGGCAGTGAAGGGGTTAACCTGCAGGGGGCGCGCTAAGGGTTAAGTATGTTCCCTGGGCGTGTTCTAACTGTAGGGGGACTGCCCTGGCTGGGGAAGGGAAGTGGTCACAGCCTTCGTATACAGGAAGGCTGTGATCACAGCCCTTCCCCCTCACACAGAACGGAGGTCCGTGTTTACATACACGGACCTCCGTTCCTCCGCTCGGGGGGGCCATCGCGGGTAGCCGGCGGCAATCGAAGCCGCCGCACCCGCTCCCTGGCCCTCCCCGAACACAGTGAGCACGCGCCTCTGGCGGCGCGCGCGCTCACTAGGCTCGTGAGCGCGGCCGCCGTCATATGACGGCTATTTGCGCTCACGAGCCACCTTGCCGCCCTCAATTGCCGATCGGCGGTCGGCAAGGGGTTAAAGAAAAAAAAAGAAAAAACTGTGGACTTTCTTTGTTTCTGCTCCTGCAGTGGGATTATAACCCCTCACTGCAGGGTAGGCAGGTGAAAGAAGCACAGAAAAGGACTAGTGTTGTTCTGTTGCTCTAACAGGATGCTAATAATCCCCTTCTGGTAGACTGTTTGGTTTGAGTAGTTAGTTTAGTTGTGTTCCTTTTCTCTTAGGATTCCTGGGATGGAATGGCTGTTCATCCCCATCCCTTGAGAGTCAAGACAAACATTAACTTGTCACTACTAACTCTCCTTTGGGAGAAGTGCTCTGAATGTATAGGAATGTGGTATGTGACTAGCTGCAGGGCTCTGTAGTCAGGAAATGTGAAATGTGATAAACTGTATAGTGTAAATATTACAAAAACAATGGCAGAGATATATTTTTGTACCTTATTTTTTTGTACACTTTTTTATGTCCCCCTTCCAAGTTTGTTCCCTTTTTCCTCTCCCACTTTTTGATTTTGGGATGAACGTGCTCCTGGGCCCAGGAGCTATTTTTGTAAATTTTCAGCTGGGGACCAGCTGATGTTTGAGGGGGTGGGTGAAGCGCCCCCATCGTTTTTGCTAGGAGAGGCAACATTTAGTCAGGCCTGACTAAGTGCAGGCCTGAATGTTTTGATCTGAGCTGGGGAGTGGCTCAGGTAGGAGCTAGAGACAGAAGGAAGGAACACCCCTTGGAGTTTCCTCCCCCTTGAGCAGAGAAGGTTCTGGAAAGGGGAACGAATGAGGAGGTGTCACTTCCTGATGTATGACTAGGAGCCTTGACCAATCTACAGTCTGGATTGGCAGGGGGCAGGCCTCCTTAAATACAGCCATCTGCCAGCAGGGGGGGAGGAGAAGTCGGGAGTGGAAGTGTGGAAGATTAAGCAGAGGTGCTGTGGAGGCCTCTATCAAGGAGGGAGCCCCCAGTCTGGGGGGGGGGGTGACCTTGAGGCCTAAAGACTCGGGTGCAGCCAGGAGTGGAGATGATTCCTGGAGCAGCACAAGGGAGTAGGAGAACAGCATAGGTGCTACTGTGAACACTTTAAAGCATTCACTGCAGTCGGTGAGTGACAGACCCTGGGAGCTGGAAGAGAAAGGCCGGAGTAGTCTGGGAGAGTAATAGTGGGCAGTCTATGAAGCCTTGGGAGCCAGTCAGGGAAAGGAGTGTCACTGTAAGGAAAGCAGGTCGGTGGGACCTGGAAGAGGAATGGGAGTTGTAGTCCATCAAAGGCCCGGCTAGCACCAACGTACTAAGCTACACATTGAGGGGTTCAAGACCCTGGCCTGTAACGGGTGGTCTGGAGGTCCTGCTGGCAGTTTGTCGGTCTCACCGTGTGCTAGCTGCGGTGAAGAGTAAGGAGTTATGTGAGCCTAATAAATTTCCCTTCAGGTCAGGAACTAAGTGATGTGCTGGAGAGAAGAGAAGGAGCAACAGTCTGCAGAAGAGATGTGCTGGAGGAAGTAAAGTGTATATACGGTCGTGTATATAGGAGGTCCCGTAACCTATTCTTTGGGCATCCCACAGTCACCCCTTTTCCCCATATAAGTTAAATCCCCTAAATAAAACAAACAAAAACAAGAACGGGCCTGTTCAGTGACTTTGTATGTGTGAGATATGATGGGATTGAGGGCAGTTATAAGGTGAACCACAACTATCAGCCACTCCCAAGGGAGCACATAGCTACACAAAAAAACAAGTGTATGGGCTGTTCAATGACTCTGAGAACCTGAGAGTTGAATGCCAGGCTGGGCAGGGTGACAGATAGACCACTATATTCAGCAGCCCCTACAGGGGTACCGCTACAATGTATTAAAAATATTTCTACAGTGTGGAGATATGTGCATGCATAGGATTGGATTTGCATGGGAAATTTCAAGGACTGTTGTTTCTAGAATTGTCTCTGCTGTTGGAATTGCTGTGCTATGATAGTCTGTGTTTGATTTCCGCTCTGCAAAAACACCTGCTTTTTGCAAAACCTGTGACCGTATACATAAGTATAACTGCACTGCTCACAAATACAACATGTCTAACACAGGGGTATTCCCTATATCGCAGGGATAGGGAAGGCAAAAAGGGGGGAGTGGTATGCTGTATATAAAAAATGACGTACAAGAAAATGTGAGGGTTGACATTACTAGCGGATCAAGGGAGGAGGTTGAATCCTTATGGGTAGAGCTACAAAAGGAAGGTACCAAGGGGAAAGTATTACTAGGAATATGCTATAGGCCCCCTAACTAGAGGGACATCCTGTCACAGTTTGGAATTACGGAAAAGATGGGAAGTGTCATTATTAAAGGGGATTTTAATTATCCAGATATAGACTGGGCGGAAGGTACTGCACACTCAGCTAAGGTTTGTCATTTCCTAAATGTCCTGCAGGACAATTTCATGGGTCAGGTGGTAAATGCACCAAAAAGAAAAAAAGCATTATTAGACCTTCTGATTACGAACAACACAGACCTGATGACAGTTGTGGAAGTCAGGGGCAATCTAGGAAATAGCAATCACAGATCAATTCGTTTCAGTGTAAGTCACACAAATAGGAAACATAAGGGGAATACAAAGACACTGAATTTTAAGGGAGCCAACTTCCATAAACTACGCTATTTGCTGGAAGATGTTAGTTGGGATAAAATTCTAGGAACAATGAACGCAGCGGAAAAATGGGAGTGCTTCAAGGACATATTAAACAAAGGTATTAGCCAGTGTTTTAAAAGAGCTAATAAAAAACCAGGGTGGCTTAACTTCGACGTAAAAGCACATATAAAGGCAAAGGAGAAGGCCTTCAAAAAATACAAGGCTGAGGTTTCTCTCAAGTATATAAATAGTAAGAGAGGGAGGTCAGATCATATTGGCCCCATAAAAAATGATGAATCTGGTCACCAAGGATGGAGAGATGGCAAAGGTGTTAAACTTATTTTTCTCCTCAGTATTCACGAAGGGGCTCAAGTATCCAAAACTAAAATGTAGGTCCTCACGACACGTCACATGAAGCACCCTCATGGCTAACTGAAGAAGAAATTAGGAATAGACTTGGAAAACTTAACGTTAATGAGTCACCGGGACCTGACAGCTTGCACCCGGGGGGTCCTTAAGGAACTCAGTCAAGAAATTGCCAGACCACTGTATCTAATTTTTAAGAACAGTCTACTGACTGGTATGGTACCAGCTGATTGGAGAAAAGTAAATGTAGCAACAATATATAAAAAAGGACCAATATATATCCCTGGAAACAACAGGACAGTTAGCTTAACATCAATAATATGCAAGCTCTTGGAGGGAATAATAAGGGATTAAATACAGGATTATTGTAATGAAAACGGTATCAATAGCAGTGGCTTCATGAAGAATCGCTCATGCCAAACCAATCTATTAACCTTCTATAAGGAGATGAGCTGCCATCTAGATAAAGGAAGGCCCGTAGATGTGGTGTATCTAGATTTTGCAAAAGCATTTGATACAGTTCCCCATAAACGCTTAATGTACAAACTAAGGTCTGTCCGCATGGATCAAAGGGTGAGTACATGGATTGAAAACTGGTTACAGGGGTGAGTCCAGAGGGTGGGGATAAACGGGGAGTACTCGGATTGGTCTGGTGTGGAAAGTGGGGTTTCCCAGGGATCTGTCCTGGGACCAATCCTATTCAATTTATTCATAAACAATCTGGAGGATGGGGTTAATATCTCAATCTCAATATTTGCACATCATACCAAGCTAAGCAGGGCAATAATTTCTCCGTAGGATGTGGAAACCTTGCAAGAAGATCTGAACAAATTAATGGGTGGGCAGATAAGTGGCAAATGAGGTTTAATGTAGAAAGATGTAAAATAATGTATTCGGGTACCAAGAATATGAACTACTCACTAGGGGGAGAGCCACTGGGGGAATCTAGAATGGAAAAGGTCCTAGGGGTCCTAGTAGAGGACAGGCTCAGCAATGGCATGCAATGCCAAGCTGCGGCAAGCAAAGCCAACAAAATATTGTCATGCATCAAAAAGGGGATAAACTCGAGGGATAAATCAATAATTCTCCCCCTCTACAAGTCTCTGGTGAGGCCACACCTGGAGTATGCCGTCCATTTCTGGGCACCAGTACTCAGGAAGGACGTCCTGGAACTAGAAAGGGTTCAGAGAAGGGCAACAAAGATAATTAAGGGACTGAAGGACCTTAGTTATGAGGCAATATTACAAGCACTGAACTTATTCTCTCTGGAGAAGAGATGCTTGAGAGGGGATATGATTTCAATGTACAAATACTGTACAAGTGACCCCACAATAGGGACAAAACTATTCTGCGCAAGGGAGCACACAAAGACACGCGCCCATTCATTAAAACTAGAAGAAAGGCGGTTAAACCTTAAACTGCGTACAGGGTACTTTACGGTAAGAGCAGTAAGGATGCAGAATGCTCTTCCACAAACAGTGGTTTCAGCTGGAAGCATAGATCATTTAAAAAAACTATTAGATGGGCTCCTAAGGGACCACAACATTGAGTGATATACAATGTAATACTGACATAAAAACACACACAAAGGTTGTACTTGATGGACTTGTGTCTTTTTTCAACCTCACAAACTACGGAACTATGTAACAGTGGCAGCTGGTGCTAAACTTTTTTTGGGGGAGGAGACAAACAAACCCCCCCAGGTCCGCACTCAGCCCTCCACGCCCCCCCCCACACTCAGCCCTCCATGCCCCCCCCCCCGCACTCACCCCTCCACAGTCCCCCACACTCAGCCCACGGCTTCCTCAGCTTCTCCTCCCAGCCAACCCAATATGCCCCCTGTACTGATTGGCCCGGAGGAGAAGATGGAAGACCATAGCTTGCCTCCAAGGCTCTGTTCTATCAGGAGATGGTTTGGGGACAGTGGAAGAAGGGGGGATTGTAGAAGATAGGATAAAACTGATTTTTACCCAATGTAGAGGATTATCCGCTTATGTTCCACAGTGAGTATAACAAGCATGCTTCACTGCATATACAGACTGATTTTACTGCTGTGGGTTTAGTAACACTTTTACTGCTGCTTATCAGACATGTAATATTGCAAAGCAACTGAACAGTGTACTCACAAAGCAAAAAAGAGCATTTAAAAGCTATAAAAGACTGATAAATTATTCCTCTCTCCTATCAAGAATTAATACTGAAGAGTCTCTGCAAGAACTAAATAGCTTCACTGTCCTTAACAAAGAAAGGCACTTTGCGTTTTTGGAGTCTGAGTCACTGATGGATAAGAAGATATTACAGCTCCATTAAACTGTGTCTCTATCTCTTCAAAGCTCTCTAAGACATTTTACAAATTATTACTAAAACAGGCCATACAAGGGTTGAATTGCAAAATAATTTTCTTCTGAAAATCGTACCTAAGAATTTTTTTTTGAATTTCGCACCATTAGTGGACTGTTGCAATGGTCGATTTTCGTACAACCATCAAATTTGAGTGATCAGGCATGTTAGAAATTTTTGGAAAAACAAAGGAATTTCTAATCAATGATGGAAGAATTGTGCAAGAAATATAATCGAAAAAGAAATGTGCATGAGTGTAAGAAAAGAAAATTCTCGGCCACAAAAATTATTTTCTATAGCAACATGCAGAGAAATTGAAGGCTTGGTTGGGCAAAATTTAAAATAAATGGTGGCACCATCGGATCATGAAATTTCTGATTTTCGAAGGAAAATTTGTTCGGAATTTGACCCATGTATGGCCTGCATAAAGTTCCCCCTCTCAACAATCCTCATTGAGCAGCCCAAGCCAAACCTCATCAAACCAATGCAAGAACTTGATTTTTTAATCAGATGGTGAGGTCCTTAGTCATCAGACAGTGTTATGAGACTTAAAACTGTTCATAACCATGGACCAGATGAAAGCCTTAATCTCTAATGGGAGAGATTAGAGTAAATTTATTGGAGTTGAAAGTGAAGAGTTAGAAGAAGAGAAAACCTGAACACTAAATACATAAACCCTAGAAGTGATGTCTCTCTTAGAAAAGACAGGAGTTACACCCACTATCTGCAGCAACAGTGAAAAAAGGCAAAACTCCCGCTGCCTTATTCACAACAAACCAAATCCTCTTAGAAAGTGTTCAAAGCCATTTGAAGAGTGCAAAAAGTTTCTAAGGAATCATGACATTTGCTTCAGATGCTGTGCATCCACAGAGCACTTCACCAGAGTCTGCAAGCCTATAGTTAACTGCTTAGAAGGTTACAGGGACAGGCATTTATCAACCTTACATCAAAGCCCCTTTAACAAAACTCTATTTCCACTGAAGATCTTAAGCCGGCCATGAATGGATTGAATCTCAGCTGCTTCAGCAGGGACCGACTGAGGTTCGATCCATCTATATGCAAGCTGAGTGTACCCAAGTTGATCCATCGATCGACTTGGGTACAACCAGCATGTCAGATTTTTAGCATGCGATTATTGCCAGAGCCAGGAGAATGCAATAGCTCTGCTGGAGAGATTCCCCTATCAACGCTGACTGTAATGATGGGGGAATCAAGCAATTATATTTCCTGCAACTCATGGTTGCAGGAAAGAAAATCACATAATCTGTGCCCTGCCTTATACTCGTGTCATATCATAGTGGGGACAGCAGTGATCAGTCGCCTCCAGAGATCATATCTAAAGGACTTATATGTCTGGTGAAAGTGTTTTACTCAGGGCAATCATGGAAATCTGTCCAGATGTACGCTATGTTAGATGACTAAAGTAGTCTTTTGTTTGCCATTTCAGAGTACTTTGACATGTTTTGTGTAAGGGGAGAGGTACTGAGTTACACCCCGCACATATGTGCTGGCACAGTAGAAACCACAGGAAGAATTGCCAAGATTGCTGGAGAATTCATTATTTTACATTTAAAAGGGACTGAAAGAATTGATCTTCCTACACTTATTGAGTGCAATCAAATAACTAACGACCAGCTTATGCTGAACAGACAGGGTAAACATGTACTGAAATTCATCCAGTTTCTGCTGGATGGTCTGCATTTCGGTATGTGCATACCCAGCTTCACTTGTGGTGAGCCAGCTGCAATCTCAGGTTGGTCCTTTAATCAATAAAACTACACCTGGCAACTGTGAAACAATAGACATTGACTCCTGCTTGATTACCGCTATGGTGACTTCCCTGTCCCTTCTGAAGAAAAGTTTTCCCACAACATGATACTGCCACCACCATGTTTCACAGTGGGGATGGTGTGTTCAGGGTGATTTCTTTAAGGTCAAAAAGTTCAATTTTGGTCTCATGTGACCAGAGCATCTTCTTCTACATGTTTGCTGTGTCCCCCACATGGCTTCTCGCAAACTGCAAACGGGACTTTGTATGGTTTTCTTTCAACAATGGCTTTCTTCTTGCCACTCTTCCACAAAGGCCAGATTTGTGGAGTGCATGACTAATAGTTGTCCTGTGGACAGATTCTCCCACCTGAGCTGTGGATCTCTGCAGCTCCTCCAGAGTTACCATGGGCCTCTTGACTGCTTCTCTGATTAATGCTCTCCTTGCCTGGCCTGTCAGTTTAGGTGGATGGCCATGTCTTGGTAGGTTTGCAGTTGTGCCATATTCTTTCCATTTTCAGGAGATGGATTGAACAGTGCTCTGTGAGATGTTCAAAGCTTGGGGTATTTTTTTTATAACCTAACCTTGCTTTAAACTTCTCCACAAGTTTATACCTGATGTGTCTGGTGTGTTCCTTGGCCTTCATGATGCTGTTTGTTCACTAAGGTTCTCTAACAAACCTCTGAGGGCTTCACAAAACAGTTGTATTTATACTGAGATTAAAGCACACACAGGTGTACTTCTAAAGGCAATTTTTTTTACTAGATTTTAGTTGGTGGTATCAGAGTAAAAGGGGCTGAATACAAATGCACGACACACTTTTCCCATATTTATTTGTAAAAAAAATTGAAATCCATTTGTCATTTTCCTTCCACTTCACAATTATGAGCCACTTTGTGTTGGTCTATCACATAAAATCCCAATAAAATACATTTACGTTTTTGGTTGTAACATGACAAAATGTGGAAATTTTCAAGGGGTATGAATATTTTTTCAAGGCGCTGTATCTGCCATAATCTAAACTGACATGGCAACAGCTCAAGCAACACATTAGGGATCCTGCTAACAGTCAGCAGCCTAAGAAATTCATCTGAACCTCCTACCCCAGTCTTTAAATGGGAGCAACTTCCAGTTCCTAGGTTGAGAGATGAACCTCCTGGGGCTAGAGTCATCCAAAATACCTTCAAGTAAACTTTTCCACTTTAACCTCAAAGTGGTTATGCATGCTTTTCCATCCATGGAGAAGTGACTTGATACCTCAAGGACTGTTTCAGTTATCAAGACACCAACGTCAAGATCATCATGTTTCTTCCATGTTCCCTCGGTCAGTGTTAGTTATTTACAGAGACAGGAAAGTCATTGCCTTCTTAAGACTGGAAAATATCCAAGTACTGCAAATAGCTCCAGTAAAATTGAGCTGGATTCAACTTCTGTGTCTCTTGAAGAGTTATACTGCCTGTGAATGATACCAATTTAGCGGGTGACCATAGTGGCAGGACAAACTCTAAAAAGGTATGTCAATGCATAAAGCAGCATTTAATACAGAGCAGATAAGCTGTATTTTATTACGTTTTGTTTTTGGGTTTAGCTGCACTTTAAGATTTACTAAAATATGATAATTGTCAGTTGAAAAGAAAATCCACTTTCTCAAAAAATATATAATGTAAAACATTGCCTAAAATGTCATTTTATAATTTAATTATATTAAAAATAAATATGATCTCTGTAATGTTTTTGTACAGAAAGCTTCTGGAAACCATGCTTCATATTTGTAAATTGTCTTTTCCTATAGAGGTCTTCACAGATTTAAATGGAATTACAGGCATCAACTGCAAAAGGCCTGCTTGGAGAGATACACTATATGGCTAAAAGTATATGAACGTCCTCTAAATTATTGAGTTTAGGTTTTCTCATTGAAAGGTACTCTTAATGCTACAGCATACAAAGACAACTTAAACAGTTGTGTGCTTCCAACCTTGTGGCAAAAGTTTGAGGAAGTTAAATAGAAACAAAATAAATCTGCCGCGCTATTTATCCTCCATGTGAAACAAATTAATGTGAATAAATAGAAATATGAATATCATTGAAAAGTGTTCAATTTCATATAACCATCTTCAAAAAGACTCAAATATGACAATCTTTAAATGAGTAAATCTGTAAAAAATATTATACAATACAAAATAAATCAAAATAAATAAACGTGCAGTCCCATCAGAAAAATCAAATCAATTCATCAATGGTGTGGTGCTTGCATGCACCTACAGTATATCTATCTCCTTGTGCTTCTCAATCTGTTCACTTAGTGCTCCATTCATGTGGCAATGTATTAAATCACTTGTGCTCCCCCATCAGATGTGTTCTCACCTGATGATGTGTGACCTTACATTTAAGATATTGCTTTTTAGTTCTTCCAGGACCAGAGTAGCAGATGTCCGTTTTTCCTCCTTAATGACATCTCTCCTCAAATCATACCAGTATCATCAGAGCCATAAATACAAGGAAAGGAACGCCAATATGATTTGAGGAGATATAGTGGCGGCATTAAGGAGCAGGAAAGGACACCTGCTGCTCTGGTCCTGGAAGGACTAAAGAGTAATATCTGACCGAACTTAAATGTAAGGTCACACATCATCAGGTGAGAACACATCTGATGGGGGAGCACAAGTGATTTAATAGATTGGTACATGAATGGAGCACTAAAGGCCCATACACACGGTGTGATGGTTATACAACAACGGTCGTACAAAAGCTTGTTGTATGATCATCCGACCGTTAGTACATGCGATTACAACAGCCGACGTGTGACGGTCATACAACAGAAGTTGGATGAGCAGACTAGAAAACTTTTGTTGTACACCAAGGCGTTGTACGACTGTTGAATTGTGTGTACAGAGAAGTTGGGCCAACAAAGCTGTAAAACACGCATGCTCAGATGTCAGGAACGTCCGGAGGTGTCCGTTCGTGTAACAAATCACATGCACCTGAACTTCCTCCTTATATGCTCTTAACATGTCACCACGTTCAGCTTGTTGACGCTTTGTTGTACGATTACTTGACTCATGTCAGTACACTAGACACAGCCAACAGCTGATTTTGGGCAAAATTTGAATGTGCTGTCGTACGACCATCGCACCGTGTGTACGAGGCTTAAGTGTGTAGAGTGAGAAGCACAAGGAGATATACGTACATGCAAGCATGGCACCATTGATGAATGGATTCATCATCACTGATGGGACTGGACGTTAATATATTTTGATTTATTTTGTAAGATATAATCATTTTTATGGATTTAATCATTTGAATATTGGCACTGTGATGATATCACGTGTGAGACACACACAAAGTAATGATATCACGCAGGAAGCAAAACTGAATCCATCTTGGAAAGGGGGATACTTAAATGGCTGCTAAGCTTTGTTTTTTTTTTTCTTTCTCTTTTTAACATGGTCAGTCCTCGGGCTAAACTCCTCACACCCCCCCTCCCTTCCTGGCAGATCGACTTCAAAGGGGGCCATCTGATCATGAGGCCTGTATGTTTATCTTTAAACAGCCATGAACTGAACTGATGCCCAGACATGCGAGCCCATAAATCACCCAGGCAACTCTAACCTCGGAGTGACCCTCTCCCTGTCTTAAAAGGTACCCAAAAATATATAAGTTCATAATATCAGTTAGGAGCATGCCATAGTGATAAAACGTACATATTTGAATGTAGAATTTCAGCCCGGATTATTCAAGTATAACCATTCCCCCCCTTGTTACTGAAGGAGGGATAGAACTAGTTTGTTCCCTTCCCAGGGTCCTAGAAGGTCTCAGAACTCTCATGTTTGGAGTCATTTGAAAGCTTTATGCATGCTGAGATTGAATTTCTTACTGCGAGATTTGCCGGGCGGTCCAATCACAAGATATGATTTTCATAAACCACGGGTGGATTATGAAGCATGTATTGCAACGGCCCGCCCTGGGCATTGTCTAAGAAACCGCCAACTCATGAGAATGGCCAGGGGCATATGGCTCCACCCCTTGTCACCCAGAGAAAAAGGGATTGCCAAGATCAATTGTCAGTTCTCAATCACAATCAATGAAACAACATCAGAGAACCAGAAAATAATCTTCGAAACACTGATTGGGCACGGACATTTCAAATGCAGGTATTTTCATTCTGTTCCTTTGCTGTATATTTTGTCTCAGTATTTTGCAACCTTCTTTCATTTTTATAGAGATGATGGCGGTGAAAGGGTTAACTGTTTGAATTAGCCCAGTAACAATCGCTCTCAGGCAGCTGGCATTTAGACGGTGGTCCCACAAACTGGGAAATCTTTGGGCTGAAAGCAGCTGAGAGTGGGATTGTTACGTTTGTGACAAGTGTGGTGTTAGATCAGGGGGGTCCTCGGTCGCCCGCCGGGGAGGAGGGCAGCGATCTGATACCCGCGTTCGTCACAGGCACATTTGAGTCTTTTTGCACATTTTGATTCTCTGTTAGGTTTGAAGATGGTTATATGAAATTCAGCACTTTTCAATGATATTCATATTTATATTAATTAACATTATTTTTTTTAACATGGAGGATAAATAGTGTGGCACATTTATTTAGTTTTTATGTTTCTTGCACATTAGTATGGGAATGTGATAAGTGCTACAGCTAGATCCCAATAAGTATCTATATTTTCCTCTTTAGTTACTCACAAGGATCCTTTTGATTTTAAAAGTTTGAGGAAGGCCCTTTTCTGTTCCAGCATGACTGTGACCCTGTATACAAAGCGATGTCCATAAGGATATGGTTTGAAGAGTTTGGTGGCCTGCACAAAGCCCTGACCTTAACCCTACTGAACACTTGGGATAAATTGGAACACTAATTGCTAGCCAGGTCTTTTAGGCCAACATCAATACCTAACCTCACAAATGCTCTTTTGGCTGAATGGGCAGATATTCCCACAGGTACAGCCTTGCCATAAGAGTGGAAGTCAATAAAACTTCAAAAGGGGGACCTTGGAAAGGTATTTGTAACCAGATCATATAGGTGTGATTGTCAGCTAAACCTTTGGCTATGAAGTATATTGTTATAGAAATGATGAGGCTGCTGCATTTCTTCTTATCACACAGATGCTAACCATACACATAACAATACAATGGAAAAATAACAATTACTTTAATGAAAAAACTGCACTGTTTAGAAATGAATTGCACTAAAAGACTAGGTAGATCATTACATTTTTGTTGTCATCAAATAATAATGATTGTTCTAGGAAAAAAACAAATTACCAGACTACCAGGCTCCAACTCCGCCATATAAAAACAACTTCTTATTATGCACACCCTATTAGAATCGAATCCAACATGCCCAATCTTTCAGTAATTTGTCACATCGTTGATCTGCTGCCACCAATGTCTCCTGTATTCATGCAGGTTGCACATCAAAAGATGACTTGAAAGATGCTGCAATTCTGTCTAGAAGCAAACTAAAAGTTCTGCTGAGTGAAGCTGAAAGAAATCATGAAAGAATTAATTAATACACAGATCAGATTATAAGTTACATAAATAATGCAGTTAGTCATTAACATTAAGGCCTCATTCACATGGGGTGTATTAGTGCATACACCAGTGTGAGGACCTCCTTTGCCTGCAGGGGATGCACGTGTGTTCTGTACATCTGTGTGAAAGCAGTTCCATTCATGTCAATTGGCATGCAGTGGCTGTACAAGACACACATGCTGGTTCCAATTTGACATCCGTGCAGGTGCCCCTGAACAAACAATATCTGCCTAAGTGAATGTAACCTGACATATTTATTCCAAAATTAATCTATGAGGGAACAATAATGCTTAGCATAACACATACATACAATGGTGTTGATTTTACTAAGGGCAAATAGCCTGTTCAATTGACAAGGGAAGTTGCACTTTGCAAGGCAATTTGCCCCAGCCCCTAGTGCCCTGCTGATTTCTATCATCTAATCATGTGCAATCAAAAATATTTTTTTTATATTTCCGTTCACATGATTAAAGTGAAACTTCACCACAATCACAAACCTCTGGGGCAATTAGATACTCTTTAGAAGTAACTTATTTCTCTGTGCTGGCAAAGCTCCTCTGCCCCTCACTTCACCTCCCTACATAATCTTTTATGTAGCTGCCAGGGGAGGAGCAAAGGAGAATATTATAGAGCAGGCTTTCTCAACTTTTTAACCCTAGAGGAACCCCAAAAATAATTTTCATGTCTCGAGGAACCCTTACTAAAACCAATTAATCAGGGCTCAATAGGAACAATGTCCCTTATATTGGTGGTCAATATGAAGAATGCCCCCCTTAAAGACAGCTAAAAAGATATTTGGTGTTATGCTGCTGGCTTTGCTAAGTGGCGCTGAACCTTGAACTCTGTAGGCATCATCAAATAGGTGGTTCATCAGCCACAGCTCAAGGAACACCTAGCAACCTCTGCAGGAACCCCAGGGTTCAATGGAACACTGGTTGAGAATGGCTGCTATAGAGCGACAGTTGTGAGTCTGCTGGGGCTGCTCATGTCACATCTAAAATGGAGCACCCAACAGCAGGCTTGAGCATTTGAAAGTTTTCAGAAAGGACATATTTACAGGTAACTTACAAGTGTGTTATCTGTATGTATACTGCAAGCTTATGGGAATTTTGATTTCGGATGAAATGATGACAGGGTCTCTTTCAAACTTTTTGCCTGTGATCAATCTTTTAGTATGTGAAAGTGAGATTTTGGCTAATATATTACTACTATAGGACAGAAACTGTTTATTATTTTAGGATGCTTGATGAAACCGCACAGAGCCTAATTGTCTGCAGGCTTTAAAGACAATGGAGGGCTGCAAATAACAGCACCAAACTAGATCTTATAAGAATACTTTTCTTTGTGCACATATTAAAAACTAATCCCAAATTCACTATTTAATAATTCTCTTTAATCCTCAATCTACTTATATAACAGAAAGTTAAAATTACAGAGTAAAAAGGCTTTTGGTAAACACTGGATTAGAAATGATTTGGTTTATAATCTTAGAAATGAAAACAGAAAATTATATCAATGTTATACTGGTGATTGTGTTGCATTTGTTGAAAGAATTTAGAGATAAGGGCATCATGAATGTGTAAATTATAATGTGTCTCCAGAGCATTTTTGACAAATGTGGCCTGGATTTAACCACTAGTTTACAGCATTGATAGAGTATTGGGTAGACTAGTTAGTCCTCTTTAACACTGGGGTCAAAATTTAACCTGTTTGGAAAACATTTACTAAACATTAAATTCAATGTGAACACTAATACATAGGATGTTGAGAAGATCTGTCACCCAAACTGCAGTTAGCCAGTCATTTCAATAGAAAATGCTGCTGCTACGACAGTTAGTGAGGAGGGTTAATGGAAACAAGGGCTGATAAAAGAACCTCACAACATTTTATTTAAAAAAAAACTGTGTCCAGACAACAGCTTTAAAGAGAAAAGCATCCTTCTGATGATTATGCTCTCACCCTGCACAGATATTTTGCAACTTGTGGGACAACAATCGAATCACCAATGGATTGAATGTGTCTGTCACCTGAGCAGTTAACCCACCACTTCATGTTTTACCAGAAACACTATTTACAGCATCTTACAATTCAGGCTTTTAACCACTTAAGGACCGGAAGGATTTCCAGCTTTAGGACCGGAGCCCTTTTTGCGATTCGGCGCTGCGTCGCTTTAACTGACAATTGCGCGGTCGTGTGACGTTGTACCCAAACTAAATTTGCATCCTTTTTTTCCCACAAATAGAGCTTTCTTTTGGTGGTATTTGATCACCGCTGCGTCATTTCTGATCGCCGCTATAAACAAAAGAAGAGCGACAATTTTGCAAAAAAAACAAATTTCTTACTTTTTGCTAAAATACAAATCCAAAAAAAAAATATAAAAAAACATTTTTTTTCACCGTTTTTGGCCGATTTATATTATTCATCATATTTGCGATAAAAAAATCGCAATCGGCGTTTATTGATTGGTTTGCGCAAAAGTGGTCGCGTTTACGGATGATGAGAATTCATTTTTGGGGTTTTTATTTTTTTTTTAATATCGCCGCTAGTCTTTACTGCGTCGCCACTAGTTTATGGTGGTTTTCTTTCGAGATAAACACCCTTTTTTTCCTACGTTTAAATCAAACCCATGTTGCAGTGTGCTGGCGCGTTAACAGTCAATTTCGCTGCGTC
>BLSH010096212.1:70663-91089 GCA_018402905.1 Glandirana rugosa | reverse complement strand
TCAGGGATGGAAACTTGAATCATCAAAGCATATCCACATCCACTAGGGACGGGGGGACCCCCTGGGGTGCATAAGGGGAAGGGGGGGGGGCGGAAACCGACGCGTTTCATCGGCTGGATCGCAGATTTCATCAGGGTGATGGGCCTTCGGTGTACACAGTGTATTTAAGGGCAGTATCACCAATCAGATCCACCTCTTGGCCCAGAACCGCCCCAAACATTGATGAGTTAACCCTTTTTAACGGAGGGACTGATCAGGGCTATAGGTTGTAGCAAAGCACATAAGCCATGAATATTCAGAACCATGTTAACCCTTATCTCTGCACAAAGTAATGTAAATACAAATAAAAACTAACATAAAAAACAGGGTGAATATACACTCATCCAAGTATATATACATGTGGTTTAAGATTGATTCCCAGTGGTTCATATTTTTTGAATAGTGTTAGAGATGTTGTGAGGAAATTAATTTAATACACTATCAGCAAGATTAATGTGGAAAATAGTATGAAGAGATTAGTTTGGTTTTCAATCAACAGAGCCAGCAACGCTTTCCTTATTTGGCCAGTGATGTCCAATATAGACATTCACATCACCCGGTTCAGAGGGAGGTGATGTATAGACAAATTAATAATAGGTCATGTTTAGCCACAATTCTGATAGTAATTATATAGTTTTTCAGGTTTGTACAAATGAGAGACAGGTCATTTCTCAATTGCATATTGTAACTAAATTACCCAATGTATATTTTCATTACAATTGGGTGAACCCCTTACACATGGCTATGCATCACACAGGCATAATACCCCATAAGGGGGTGGTCCGATATTCAGGGCTCCAAAAATACTTGTAAATTAAACTCAGTATTGAGGCCTCTCGGGACCAGACTTTTTAATCTAAAGATCCACTGCTTTTCAAGGCGTAGTAGCACTTTATCAAAATCCCCTCTCCTTTTAGGTAACTGTAGGGCAAAGAATCCCTTTACTTTGAGCTCTTGATATTTCCCCAGGTGGTGATCCCTCATATGTTGTGCCAATGGTGAGTCATCCAGGGGGTCCTTTATAGAGGATAGATGTTCTCCAATCCTAATTTTTAGAGCTCTTTTGGTTTTCCCCACGTACATCTTATTGCATGGGCAGGTGATGATATAAAGGACTTTCTCTGTTGAACAGTTGATGAATTGATTAATTTTGTAGGTATTTTTACCGGAGCTATCATGGAAGATGGTGGTTTTTTCCACATAACGGCAAATATGGCATTTACCACACGGGAACATCCCTTTCAAGGGGGGTAAGTTGGTAAGCCAGTTTTTGTTAATCGGTTTAACAAATTCTGATCTAACCAATTCATCACTCAAATTTCTTGCTCTCTTTGCGGTCAAAAGAGGTCTTGGGCCAACAATAGCTTCTATGAGTGGGCACCGTGTGAGGATATGCCAATGTTTCGTGAGAACCATTCTCACCTTCTCCTACTGGCTTCCAAATGGGGTTATAATTCTCATATGTCCAATACCCTTCTTAGTTTTCCGAATGCCATTTTGGTCCAATAATTCATTTCTCTTAGTTTGAGCTGCCCTTTTCCTTGATTTTTTCAAAGTTGAGTGTGGATATCTACGGTTCCTGAATCTTTGATACAGGTCCATAGCTTCTTTTTTATAATCTTCTTCTAGGGAACAATTCCGTTTAATCCTCAAAAATTGTCCGGTAGGGATGGCACGAATGAGTGTTTTTGGGTGATGACTTGTGGCTTCTAATAACGTATTTGCAGCGGTGGGTTTTCTGAATGTGTTGGTAATTAATTTCCCACCTTCAGATCTAATCTGTAAATCAAGGAACGTTATTTGGTGGGCATGCAGAGTGTAAGTTAGTTTGATATTTCTGGTATTTTGATTCAACTCATGCAGAAACTCATGTACCGACTCTTCAGTTCCATTCCATACCAACAACACATCATCTATGAGGAAGAAAGTTGTTGCCGCAATACCCCACTCGTGGGGTATTGAGGTATATAATGACTCAACGTCGATCCCCACGAGTAGGGCATCCTTGGGTATCCCAACATCATGGATTTTCCTTAGTACGTCACCCGTGTCCTTGACATAGGAAGTGAGTTGTACAACTAGATCTTTTAATAGGGAGTCGAGGTATTTTCCCACTCTTTCCAGGGGTCCTCTAACAGCAGAAATTATAGGTCTACCAGGTGGATTGATGATAGATTTGTGTACCTTAGGTAGTATATATATCGTTGGTGTATTAAAGTCCTTTACTAGCAAGTATTCAAATTCTTTTTTGTCCAAAAGATCAACTTCTCTTGCTAGCTGTAGCTTGAAATTAAGTTCTTCCACAATCGTCCCAAATGGGTTATGATCAAGTCTTTCATAGGTAGTTCTATCCTTCAGTTGACGTAGAATTTCCTTTTCATAATTTTCCCCTGAGAGCAGTACCACGTTCCCTCCCTTGTCACTTTTCTTAATGACAATATCACTTGCTTTCTTTAATTCATTGAGGGCTCGTCTTTCATCGGGATTGAGATTATCAGGGCCCCCATAATCCTCCCAGTTAATGGTATTTAGATCTTCCTGAATTAAATCAAGGAAGATCGCCAGCCATTTGTTTTTCTTAAAGGCTGGCATTTTGGTCGAGCGGATTGATAAATTTGCTTGTCTTTTCACAGGGAGGGTTCTGGACATTTCTTCAACGGTTTCTTCCTCACTACTGGTGTCCATGAGGGAGGCCAATATATCCCTCGCCTCCTTTTCCTGATGGGTGAATTCAATTGGCTCAGCTTTACTATCACCCGCATTGGAGTGGATAAGTCTTAAATATACCTTCCTTAGGAAAAGGTGGATGTCCTTGACCACTTCGAATTCATCCATCGATCGAGTAGGGGAGAACGTGAGGCCTTTCAATAAAACATTTCGACGATGCTCATGCAATCTGAAGTCGGTCAGGTTAATGATGGTATTGATAGATTCATCCCCACCTCTTTCTTCAGACGGTGTCAGGGTTTTAAGTTTTTCAGTTGTTCCCGGTTCTTGTTCCAATTCCTGGTGTTTATTCTTTGGTTCCCCTGGTTCTTCCCTTTTTGGGGACCTCCTTCTCCTCCTCCTATATTTCCTCTTCCTTCGTCTTTGGCCCCTTTTAGGATGCTTCTGACCGATGTCCGGGGTGTACTTTCGGTCATCCCATCTAAAAAACCGACCACTCGGTCAGTATCATCACTGTCGGAGGTATTTTGGGTCCTTTGTGAGTCAGTTCTTGATCTTGTTCTTCGTCTTCTGGATCCACTCCTACCCCTGTTTTTAGTCAAATCAAATATCTCACCTCGAGCCCAATCATCTAAATCCCTTTGATATTTAGTTTGTTTAGTGTACCTCAAATTTTTCTGGGTTTTAATCACCTCCTTTTTCAACAATTCATTTTGCTTCTCGAATTCTTGTTGTTCTTTGTATGGTTCAAGTGATTGTAAACTTTCATCAATTGATTTCTGAAGTTCCTGTGTTTGGATTCTCTCCTCCTCCACTATAAGTTTCATAACATTAATTCCATGATCGATACACTCCTGTTTCCATTTAGACAGAAACCTATCAGTGTGTAGATGTTCCACCGGGACCACCTTCTCTCGTAGGCCCCTGGGGATTATGCCCTGTGTGATGTATGAATCCAATGATAACACATCCCACTTGCGATTTAATTGCTTTATAGTTAATTTTTTATGTTCCTTAAACAGATCTCTGATTACTGCCTGGTCATCCTTGACTACTTGGGCGGGGTCTAGTGAGAAGGTTTGTCTAATCTCTTCCTCTAGATCCTCGCCTATAGTATAAGCCATATTTAGTACTGAACCAAGATGAGTGAAAATACACCCTGTAAATTTACATAATTATAAGTTAAAACTCTAGATTGTGTGGATCAAAGAATGTAACTGTGATAATCTCACTTATTAAGTCACTATACAACGTGTCCTAAGAACTGGTCATAGACTTCAACCAGAGAGCAATGGCAAAAATGGAAAAGGGGAGATGGGGAAAGGGGAAGCAGGGACACGGATCTCAAAACTTTTGGACAAGTTGAGATCAAATCATAAAGCTGCTGTCACACCCAATTTAGGGTGGGGTTCACCAATGGGACCAGTACTGACCAAAGTATCAAAGTTAGGGAAAGGCCCCCAACAAAAAAGAAGGTCCAGGCACTTCCAAAGGAAGAGAAGGGATAACCCTGCAACATGTATGATGTATACAAAATTAAATAATTTATTAGAAATAATGGTGAGAACACAGTGACATTTTAGAGACACACAACTGACAACGTTGTCTAAAACAAACACCCCGGGGTGGTATTATGCTCAACACATTCCAAATATGAAATTTTATGCTTCAAATAAATAATCCCAATTGGTGCGTTTAGCCCAGGAAATCCTTTCAAACAGCACCGCCACTCAATAAAGTGTGGCCAGTATTATGAGGAACATCTGGGTATGTTTGCACTTTAGGGTAAATCATGGCATGGCATTGATGGCCCTGAGGCCTACTTCCAGCGATCCAGCCAGCTGAATTTCTACAGTGTCCCAGCCAGCTGCGGTGCTACAGTGTTCCGGTGGGTGATCTGCAGAGCCAGCTTACAGATATCTGAGTCCGTTCAAGAGCAGCAGCAGTCACAGCAGCAGCCACATCGATCGATCAGGGAGAGCTGCAAGGAGTGCAGTGGATGCCATTTTCCTGAAGTAAAGAGCAAGTGTGTACCATCGGTTCCAGCGCTAGCATCATCATCATCATCTGCAGTCATTGCCTGGTTTGGTGAGCGGGTTTCGGCCCATCTATAAGAATACTTATCTTGTCACTGCAGTTCTTCCTTAAATAAATATCCTACTTGCAATTTGAATTGCAGTTAAAGTGCACTGGATTGCTGTTAACTTGCCAGTTTATCCTACAAGTCAGAAATCACTGGGAAGGTTGTTGAATTCAGTGAAGTTTAACCCTTTTTGTGCCTCATCTCAAGGATTAGAGAATGCTATTAGGTACCTAACTTCCAATTAATATAGCCGGCAGAAGATCTACTGAACTTTGCAATACAACATTGCTGCAGTCACAGCTACTCACCCCCCCCCCCCCACTTTATTATACTCGGGGTTGTTTGCTTAGTGCTATTGCATCCCCCTAAGAATTCTCTAAATTAGAGCAGAAGGATTTAAATAGATAATTAATACTGCAACTGTGTTCATGTTAAGCTGAATTGTTATAGAGTGGTACTGTCTTATTTGCATTCCATTGAGTGGTACCAATTTACCCTAGACTCACACATTTATAAAGGATAATCATTACTTTACATTATTTTACTGCAAATGAATATCCTGTTCTAGCAATTACAAGTGAGTCTACTGGTATTTGACTAAACTCAATTGGAAAAATCTATATTGTTTCATATATTATAACTGTTGGGGAGTAGCAGAGAGTGGTAAACACTGTTTGAGTGACCACCCCTCTTATTTCTCTGATTTAACCAAGTTAATCAGTGTGTAAGCTTTGTGAGTTTCTAACTTGAAGAATTCTGTTAATTGTTGCCCTTTTTAACCGCTTGCCAACCGTCAATCGGCAATTGACGGCGACAAGGTGGCGCTCCTGCGCAAATCGCCATCATATGGCCGTCATATCACTGTGTTCAGGGTGGGCCAGGGAGCGGGTGCGGCAGCTTCGATTGCCGCCGGCCACCCGCGATGCCCCCCCCCGGAGTGAAAGAACGGAGGTCCGTGTAAGTAAACACGGACCTCAGTTCTGTGAAGGGGGAAGGGCTGTGATTCACAGCCTTCCTCTTCACGGAAGGTGTGATCACTTCCCTTCCCCAGCTAGGACAGTCCCCCCACAGTTAGAACACGCCCAGGGAACATAGTTAACCCTTAGAGCTCCCCCTGCAGGTTAACCCCTTCACTGCCAATGGCATTTACACAGCAATCAGTGCATTTTTATAGCACTGATTGCTGTATAAATGCCAATGGTCCCAAAAAAGTGTCAAAATGTTCCGTCATGTTCGCCCCAATATCGCAGTACCGCTAAAAATCGCAGATCGCCGCCATTACTAGTAAAAAATAAAAAAAATAAAAACCCCAGAAATTAATTCTCATCATCCGTAAATGCGACCACTTTTGCGCAAACCAATCAATAAACGGCAATTGCGATTTTTTTATCGCAAATATGAGGAAGAATATAAATCGGCCAAAACCGATGAAAAAAAATGTTTTTTTATATTTTTTTTTGGATTTGTATTTTAGCAAAAACTAAGAAATTTGGTTTTTTTTGCAAAATTGTCGCTCTTCTTTTGTTTATAGCGACGATCAGAAATGGCGCAGCGGTGATCAAATACCACCAAAAGAAAGCTCTATTTGTGGGAAAAAAAGGACACACATTTCATTTGGGTACAACATCGCACGACCGCGCAATTGTCAGTTAAAGCGACGCAGTGCCGAATCGCAAAAAGGGCTCCGGTCCTAAAGGGGGAAATCCTTCCGGGGCTGAAGTGGTTAAAGAGTGATTTTTACTATTCAAAAGTCATCTTTTCCTTTAAAGAAAGAGTTAAGTAAATCTTTTGAACTCAACCTTTGGTGTGGTCTCTATTACTGCAAGGGTGTCAGTTCCAATGGAACTTTGCAATATGAGTGAACCTAAGGTGTCAGGGGTGGTGGAGGACTCTCTAGAGAAGGAAAGCCAAGGGGGAATTGAATTTTCAAGCAACCCTCAAGGGGACAGTGCTACATTTGAGGGTTCATCTGGGATTCCCCTTACGGTGAACCTCAGAAGGTCTAAAGAACCCCCCCAGGACCAGATGGACTTAGTTGCCGCCACTAAGTGGGTGTAGGAAGAAGGAAGTCACTGTCCAGTGTATTAAAGCTACCTGGAGTAGGGTGGATGGAACGGGATGTGCGACTGATGCTAAGAGGGGCCTCTCCAAACCAGGGGTCTTATGTTGTGGATCTGAAGATAGAGTATGAGGAAGATGAAACCTATGCTTTGGTGGAATGGAGGGAAAGTGTTGCAGTGGGACTCCAGGAGAAATTCGTGACCCTGATGGACGGATTGGAAACTCATATTATACCTCTCCAAATGGAAGAAGGGTCAGAGCACGAGGAGCCTCAGTAAAGTCTGGCACAGAGGAAAGAGGGGCTAAGACTGCCATCAAGGGGATGCCCCCAGCATCATTCTACATGGACATGAGTCAGCTAGTAGAGAGCATGGTCAAGAGCAAAAACATTACTGCTCATCAGGGTTATCGAAAGCTGCAATATTTCTCTGGCCGCATCCCCACCCAGAAGGAGAGGAGGACATTGACAGTTGGATGGATCAGGCCATTCAAGCAGTGGAAGATTGGAATGTGCCTGAAGCTGTGAAGAAGCAGTGGATCAGTGAAAGCCTGAGGAGTCCAGCTGTAGATGTGATTCAAAGTTTGAAGAGAGGGAAACCAGAGTGTGTGGCTATGGACTATATTGAAGCTCTGTGTGAAGTGTACTGAAGGGTGGAGAAGGTTCCTGACTTAATGTATAAATTTGAACATACCCACCAATCCAGAGGGGAGAAGTTATCTGCATATGTCGTTAGAGTGGATCAAAATCTGCATCAAATCATTCTAAAAAAAGGAATTGACCCAAAGGAAGCTGATAAGGTGAGATGGGAGAGAATTCTACAAAGCCTAACCATCCCATTGTATTACGATTATTGTAAAGGGCATACAAGTTGCACCCACGTACCCTGAGTTGATGAAATGGTCAGAGAGAGAGAAGAGGCCTTACTGGGTGAGAAGAATCAAGGGTCTGCAGGAGGGGCAAATGTTACCCCAAAAGCTGGAAGGGTGTCAGCCCAACAAGTTCAAATTGAGTCAGGGTAACTCGAGGATGACAGTGAGGAAGGTTCAGAGTGGGGAGAGAGCACTAGAATTCCTGTATCCACACCAAGTCTCCAGTTAAGCTGCTAACACAGGTAGCTCAAGATCAATTACAACAAATGTTGTTGAGAGTCATGGAAGCTCAAGTAACTACTCAGATGGATAGAATCAACTCTAGGAAGTGCTTTAAGTGTGGAGAGTCTGGTCATTTCAGAAGGCAGTGCCCAAAAAGAGAAGAGGAATTCAATTTCATGGCAGAGGTATTGAAAGCATTACAACATATATTGGCCACGCAGAGAGCAGGAAACTTCAGAGGGTCTCAGTGAAGGAGCCAACTGAGAACCCGAAGAATTTGAGCTCCAAGAAGAAAAGCGGAAGTAAGACAAGTCCAAAGAAGGGGAGTCCCAAGAAAAAAGAAAATACTTAACCCGTCTGAGGGCCAGGTGCAGGGAGTCAATACTGGGTCAATTCATAGGGCCAGAGTTAGATCCTCACAGAGTGGCCTCATAAGAAATTCCCATGAGACAAACAAGGATACCTTACTAGAAAAGTTAGTAGGGCCATCCCCTATTGTTTCAGTGCAAGTGGAAGGCATTTACACCCGAGCTCTGCTAAACACGGGCCCAAGTCACCCTTCTTTACAGAAATTTCTATGACCAGTATCTAAAACATGTCCCACTGAACAAGTTGGAGGAATTGGAAATATGGGGACTTGGGACCAGCCGATTTCCTTATGATGGGTATATACCTATAAGAATCTCCTTTGGGCCAGCTGCCACAGGGAGTGTGGAGACCTTTGATATTCCAGCCGTGGTGTGTCCAAGACCAGCTGGAGCTGAGCACAACTCCATGATAATCGAGACTAACACTGGTCTGGTACAAAGAATGTTGGAGAAGGTAGTAGGAGAAGATGGGACTGTACCTGGAGAAATTCATCCCACTCTATATCAAGCCTGCCAACACATGATCCAGGAAAAGAAAGCTCCTGCGCACGTGGGTAGGTCGTCTGTGGAAACTGGGCATGCGAGAGACTGTGCTTCATCCTGGGGAAGTCACCTGTTTGAAGGCTACAGTGAAACTGACCTGGGACAATCCTGGGCCTTTTGTAGTGTTGGAAACAGATGCAAAAGCTGAAGCGTCTGGCTTGGTGATGGTTCCTGAGATAGTATCCATGAAGGCCCTGTTTAAGATTAAGAAGAAAGTGCCTATTAGTCTGCAGAATGTTCCTGATCGTCCTGTGATCCTGAAAGCAAGAATGTCTGTGGACCAAGTGAGTGCAGCAACTCCCGTGACACCTGAAGAAGAACAGAACGAGAAAGGACTGCAAAGTTTGAGGAAAGAGAAGGAAGAGTGTGCTGCTGGTTTGCCTCCTGTATGGAGAGAGAGAGAATGAAGTCTCAGCTACACTGGTGAGAGAAAATCTTTGCTAGTGATGATTTAGACGTGGGATGTGCCAAGAGTGGCCATTATCGGATATGACTAAAGGAAGAGAAGCCGTTCAGAGAAAGAGCCCGGAGGATCCCCCTCAGTGATTTAGAAGATTTGAGGGAGTTGGCAGAATTGAAAAGGTCTGGAGTGATCCACGAGTCCAGGAGTCTGTATGCTTCACCCATTGTAGTGGTCCGGAAGAAGAATGGAACTTTAAGAATGTGTATAGATTACCAAACTCTCAATCAGAGGACAATTCCTGATCAATACACTACTCCAAGAATTGAGGATGCTTTACAGTGCTTGGCTGGAACTAAATGGTTTAGTGTGCTGGATATGAAGAGTGGGTACTATCAGATACCTTTGTGTAACGAGGACAAGGAGAAGACAGCCTTAGTTAGGGTTCTTTAAGTTCAACTGAATGCAGCAAAGACTGACTGGAGCTCCAGCTACTTTCCAAATATTGATGGAGAGAATATTAGGAGACATGAATCTGGGGGAAGTCCTGGTGTATCTTGACAATATCATAGTGTTTGGAAGAACTTTGGAAGAGCATGATGTGTGGCTGGAAAAAATGTGAGAGACTTCATGAAGAGGGATTAAGGTTATCCCTAGAGAAATGGCGGTTCTATCATACCTCAGTCACCTATCTGGGGCATGTGGTGTCGGCCGATGGAGTAGCCACTGACCCGAAGAAGCTAGCAGCGGTCATTGCATGGCCAAGACCGGAGACTGTGACAGAATCAAGATCCTTCCTTGGGTTCTGTTGGTACTATCAGCGGTTTGAGGCTAATTTTGCCAAGATAGCCAAGCCTCTTAATGAGTTGCAGCAGGTAGCCTCCGGGGGGGGGGGGGGAGAAGAGGGGAAAACGAAGGAGAAGAAGACCAGCCGAAGAGGGAAGAAGGAGACGATTTGTGATCAGTCTACCGACAATTGAAATCCAGCTTAACTGAGGCCCCAGTCCTAGCTCACGCTGACCCCTCTAAGCCATATGAGCTTCATGTAGACGCCAGCTGGGATGGATTGGGAGGAATACTCTATCAAGAACAAGGTGGTAATCTTCGGCCAGTGGCCTACGTGAGCCAAAGTCTTATCCCTTCTGAAAGAAGCTATACGGCACACAAGTTAGAGTTTCTGTCCTTGAAGTGGGCCGTTCTGGACAAACTGAAGGATTATCAGTATGGACCACAGTTTGTATTTAAGGCTGACAATAACCCATGGAACTATTTGTTGACAACTGCAAAGCTGGATGCCACAGGGCATAGATGGTTGGCTGCATTGACTGCATTTCAATTCAGTCTTAAGTATCGTCCTGGCACTGGAAATAGAGATGCAGATGCCCTGTCCCGTCGGCCATATCGTCAGGACCAGAAATCTCAAGAGTGGACCTTTGTGCCAGCTGAAGGGGCTGAAGGGGTTCAGGCACTATGCAAAGAATTGGTTCATCGTCTGAGAAGAGGGGTCGGAGCTGAATTTACAGGAGTTTCGCCAGCAGGGATACCATTATCCTATTGTGGACTGACCCAAGTGAGGAGTGAAGGGCTTCCTCGGCTGACCAAAAAGGAGATCAAGATTGATCAAGAACAGTATCCTCTCGGTCATGTGGCTTTACAGGCCTTAGCTCAACAAGACCCTTAATTACTACTGTGCCATTAGACAGGCCAGGATATTGCACCAGGAATGAAACCGACTACAGCTGAAAGATGGATTACATTATAGACGAGGTCCTAGTGAAGGGTCAGAGGAAACTTGGCAGTATCTTCCTGAGAAACATCGCAGTTCTGTTTTGGTGTCTCTACACGATGAACATGGACATCTGGGCTTAGAAAGGACTTTTCAACTAATCAAGGTTAGATTCTATTGGCCTGATATGAGAAGGGAGGTAGAGGATTATTGTCGCTCCTGTCTATCTTGTATCCAGAGAAAGACCCTTCCATGCCGTGCTGACCCTATGGAGCATTTACAAAGTCAGGGTAATTTAGACCTAGTATGTATTGACTTCTTGTGCCTGGAACCAGAAACAGGTGAAAGAAGTAACATATTAGTGGCAACTGATCACTTTACCAGATATGTACAAGTCTATTCTACCAAGGATCAGCAAGCCACTACAGTTTCCAAAGTGTCGGTGGAGAAGTTCTTTGTCCACTATGGGCTGCCGGTTCTGATCCACTCTGATCAAGGGAGGGATTTTGAAAGTAGATTTATACAGCAAATGTGCAAGTCTTTGGGCATTAAGAAGTCACGTACCCACGCCCTATCATCCTCAAGGAGATCCTCAGCCTGAGCAACTTAACCAACCTCTGTTGAATATGCTAGGTACCTTGTCTTCCAAAAACAAAGTCAAATTGGGGAAATCATCTTGCTACCCTATTACATGCTTACAACAGCACTGTGAGTGATGCAACAGGATATTGACCCTACTGTCTCATGTTCAGAGGGGAGGCTAGATTGCCAATTGACTTGATCTATGGAACATCTGCTAATGACATTTTGTTGACATCTCACTAAGGTTATGTAGACCAGTTCAAAAGAAATTTGAAACAAGCGTATGAAGTTGCCAGACAGCACGCTACTACCTGAGAAGCAAGAAACAAAAAGAATTTTGCTCTTCATGAGCTTCAGCCAGTAGATAGGGTACTTTTGAAAAATTTGGGTGTGCCTGGAAAGCATAAGATCGCTGATCGGTGGAGGCCCCAGCCTTATATTATTTGCAAGCAGCTGCCTGGATGCCTGTATATCAGATCCAACCTGAAGGTCAAGATGGTCCTTTGAAGATGTGGCATAGAGATCATTTGCTTCTTCTTTCTGATGCCGTCAGGATGCCTCCTATTACAGATGCTCCTTTGGATGATCCAAGCCCTCCTAAAACAAGATCTCGATGGAAGCCTCCCGCTAAGACTATTAGAACAGTCCCTTAAGAGAGTAAGGATGAGGATGTAATACCATCCTGGATGTGGGGTCCTGTAATCATCCTTGACAAAGAGGTCCAACCCTGGTACCACAGGTCCTCGGTCACCCACTGAAGCCAGCAAATCATCAGTGTCTACTGGGCAACAGGGAACTATTCCCCCGTTGTCGTTAGGAAAGAATATTCTTTGGGTCATCGGATCAAACTAATTACCAAAGTTTCTCCCCCCTTTATGAAACATACCGTTCCGTTGCCTGAGAGAAACTATTCGATTCCACAGAGTGGGACACCTAGTCAAGGAATGCGAGCCAAAGGTCATCCTGTTGTTTTACTCTCCCCTACTTTGGAACAAGAAGATCTAATCCGTTTTAATGGTGACTGTGTTACTGTGCCGCATTTACTGGAGAGCAGAGTAAGAATTCCACTTCTAATATGTTGCACGAAATGAACTGCCTTCCTGAGAATGATATGTCCTCCACGGCTGTTTCTATAGAAGGTTCCACTTTGAATCTTCAAATGGAGGAAGATCATAATCAGCAAGTTACTTCTTCATGTGAATTGGAGAAAGACAATACCTTCACATCTCATACAGAAGTTGTCTCTCATCCTGAGTTAGCAGTTGATAAAGCATCTCCTACATTGGGTAATATTAAAGAGAGCCCTACTTCTCCTCTCGCCTCTGATTCACCTATTCGTCTCCGAAGAAATACTCCCCCACCACGAAGATTGATTTATGACACCCTAGGAGAAAGTTCTGATAAACGAATTCCTACAATTCAAAGAATGGGTTCTACCCCAGCCCTTGTGCAAAATCCAGCTGGGGGTGTTCTCCATGCAACCCCTGACACCATTGGGTGGGGCACAGCTATTGCCCTGGCCTGTCAGAAGACTGATTATGAACTCACTGAAAATGTGTACAGGTGGTTTCAACAGAACCCAGATGTTTTTGTCAGTATTTGTTAAATTTAACCAGCGGTGGCCGGTCAATAAGGGGGCGCTTGTGCGCCGCCTCCCCGCCGCTGACAAGAAGGAAAAAAAAAGTCTGCCTGACCCCCTACAGGAGACCCCTGTATATTGACTTTTTTTCTCTCGGCTCCTTGCGGTCTGCCGATCAATCTGCTGGTCAGGTGTCATAAAAGACTATGTGTGTGCGCTGAACAGGTGCACACATATAGTCTGATTGGCTACCCTGAGCCAGTGACTGACTGGCATTGGATGTGGTGGGCAGGGGCGGGACTGTGGCGGACGTGCTGGCTACGTGAAAACTCGGTCAGGTGCAGCACTCCACCGGGTTTCAGTGCCGACTCCCGCGCAGCAGACCATCCACTCCAGCATGCTCTCTGCAAGCCGAGCCCTGCACACTGCCAGCCTGCTATTAGATGGGGTAAGTGTGGGACTTTTTCCTGACTTCAGGGGGGTCTGTCAGTGCCGCAAGCCCCTATCTGGGGCTCTGTATACTGCTATATGGTGACTCTGTACACTGCGATATGGTGACTCTGTATACTGCGATATGGTGACTCTGTAAACTGCTATATGGAGGCTCTGTATACTGCTATATGGTTACTCTGTATACTGCTATATGGTGACTCTGTATACTGCTATCTGGGGCTCTGTATACTGCTATATGGTGACTCTGTATACTGCTATCTGGGGCTCTGTATACTACTATATGGTGACTCTGTGTACTGCTATCTGGGGCTCTGTATACTGCTACTGTATATGGTGACTCTGTATACTGCTATCTGGGGCTCTGTATACTGCTATATGGTGACTCTGTATACTGCTATATGGGGGCTATGTATACTGCTATATGGTGACTCTGTATACTCCTATATGGTGACTCTGTATACTGCTATCTGGGGCTCTGTATACTGCTATATAGTGACTCTGTATACTGCTATATGGGGGTTCTGTATACTGCTATATGGTGACTCTGTATACTGCTATATGGTGACTCTGTATACTGCTATCTGGGGCTCTGTATACTGCTATATGGTGACTCTGTATACTGCTATGTGGGGGCTCTGTATACTCCAATATGGTGACTCTGTATACTCCTATATGGTGACTCTGTATACTGCGATATGGTGACTCTGTATACTGCTATCTGGGGCTCTGTATACTGTTATATGGTGACTCTGTATACTGCTATCTGGGGCTCTGTATACTGCTATATGGTGACTCTGTATACTGCAATCTGGGGCTCTGTATACTGCTTTCTGGGGCTCTGTATACTGCTATATGATGACTCTGTATACTGCTATCTGGGGCTTGTATACTGCTATTTGGGGCTCTGTATACTGCTATATGGTGACTCTGTATACTGCTATATGGTGACTCTGTATACTGCTATCTGGGGCTCTGTGTACTGCTATCTGGGGCTCTGTATACTGCTATATGATGACTCTGTATTCTGCTATCTGGGACTTGTATACTGCTATCTGGTGACTCTGTATACTGCTATCTGGGGCTTGTATACTGCTATCTGGTGACTCTGTATACTGCTATCTGGGGCTCTGTATACTGCTATATGGTGACTCTGTATACTGCAAAATGGTGACTCTGTATACTGCAAAATGGTGACTCTGTATACTGCTATCTGGGGCTCTGTATACTGTTATATGGTGACTCTGTATACTGCTATATGGTGGCTCTGTATACTGCTATATGGTGACTCTGTATACTGCTATTTGGGGCTCTGTATACTGCTATCTGGGGCTCTTTATACTGCAATATGGTGACTCTGTATACTGCTATATGGTGACTCTGTATACTGCCATCTGGGGTTTTTTATACTGCTATATGGTGGTTCTGTATACCCCTATCTGGTGACTCTGTATACCCCTATCTGGTGATGCTGGGCTGTATACTCCTGACACAAGGGGTGGAAACTATAAGGGGTGGGGCTTATGAGAAGCGGGAGGGGTCAAAAAGGAAGGGCGGGGTCTGCCCCCCCATCCTAAAATTTCACCAGCCGCCACTGAATTTAACTGAAAGTTAGGTTCAATTAACCTTGTGTTTTTTTGGATATCAGGCCCTGAGGATTTGGGGACCAAATATTTCAAGTGGGGGGAGAGTGTAGCCAGGGGCCCAGCTGTACTTCCCTGGCATGTAGACATTTGTGCTCATTTAATGCTGTGAAGGATTCCCCCTAGTGTTAAGTTGTTCAATAATAATGGATCTGTGCAGGAGTGATGTATTGTGGGACTTGTAGCGTGACCAGGAAAAGAAGTAATCAGACTCTGTTGTGGAGAGACTTAATTTCTCATCAGGCTGCGTGGCAGTGAGTGCTCTTGGGAGAAACAGTGCCTCATGGGAGAAGCTATTTAAGTCAAGGGAGGAGCTTGTTGCGGCCTCTTTGGATGGTGTGATCAATCAGCAAGGACCCTGTGTGCCCTTCACAGTGGGACTGCGCCCTGAGGCCTACTTCCAGTGATCCAGCCAGCTGAATTTCTACAGTGTCCCAGCCAGCTGCGGTGCTACAGTGTTCCGGTGGGTGATCTGCAGAGCCAGCTTACAGACATCTGAGTCTGTTCCAGAGCAGCAACAGTTACAGTAACAGCCGCATCGATCAGGGAGAGCTGCAAGGAGTGCAGTGGATGCCGTTCTTCCTAAAGCAAAGGGCAAGTGTGTACCATCGGTTTTAGCACTAGCATTATCATCATCTGAGCAGCCGGACCATCAGCTGCAGTCATTGCCTGGTTTGGTGAGCGGGTTTCGGCCCATCTATAAGAATACTTATCTTGTCACTGCAGTTCTTCCTTAAAGAAATATCCTACTCGCAATTTGGATTACAGTTAAAGTGCACTGGGTTGCTGTTAAGTTGCCAGTTTATCCTACAAGTTAGTGATCACTGAGAAGGTTGTTGAGTACAGTGAAATTTAACCCTTTTTGTGCCTCATCTCAAGGATTAGAGGACACAGTGCTTTAGGTACCTAACTTCCAATCAATATAGCTGGCAGAAGATCTACTGAACTTTGCAATACAGGATTGCTGCAGTCACAGCTATTCATCCTCCCCCCCCCCACTTTATTATACTCAGGGTTGTTTGCTTAGTGCTATTGCATTCCCCTAAGAACTCTCTGAATATAGAGCAGGAGGATTTAGATAGATAATTAATCCTGCAATTGTGTTCATGTTAAGCTGAATTGTTATAGAGTGGTACTGTCTTATTTACATTGCATTGAGTGGTACCAATTTCCCCTAGGCTTACTCATTTATAAAGGATAATCATTACTTTACATTATTTCACTGCAAATGAACACCCTGTTCTAGCAATTACAAGTGAGTCTACTGGTATTTGATGTAACTCAATTGGAAAAATCTATATTGTTTCATATATTATAACTGTTGGTGAGTAGCAGGGAGTGGTAAACACTGTTTGAGCGACCGCCCCTCTTATTTCTCAGATTTAACCAAGCTAATCAGTGTGTAAGCTTTGTAAGTTTCAGACTTTTTTATAGAGTGGTTTTTACTATTCAAAAGTCATTTGTTCCTTTAAAGATCGAGTTAAGTAAATCTATTGAACTCAACCTTTGGTGTGGTCTCTATGACTGCAAGGGTGTCAGTTCCAATGGAACTTTGCAATATGAGTGAACCCAAGGTGTCAGGCGGTGGAGGACTCTCTAGAGAAGGAAGGCCAAGGGGGAATTGAATTTTCAAGCAGCCCTCAAGGGGGGAGGCTACACTGGATTCAATGACATGTATACAAAAGTATTCCTCTGTTTTCATAATTTTTCTGCCATAAAATACAAATGTCATATAACACATCAAGTATCAAAATTTCCACATACTCAGAATCAGTTGTCTATGTAAAGGAATTAAAACTGTAGACTGGAACTGGAAAAGATCTTGGAGACATAAGAATACTAGAGGAAGAGCAAATGTGGACCCAATATAGTAGATGGGATTTTAAGGCCCTCGAAGAATTAGTGTAACTAGTAAATGAATTTGAATACGAGGATGAGATTAGATTGACTTAGATTTGGATCATTTTGTGGCAGATCACTCTGATGAGATACCAACACAAAAAAGTTCAAGACTAAATGTTACCATTCCCTTAATTTAGCATTAATGCAAAAATCTCTGCTTTTGTAAATCAAACTATGCCAAAATCAGGGCTTGAGTCCTGCAAGAACGCATGGGAATGTCGTTCCTGTACTTTTTCTACAGCAGGAACGAAGTTCCCATTAGCAGCCACGTCCTGCAGGACTGCATACCTGCACTCCCCCTTTCTGCCCCCCTCCCCTCCAGGAGCAGGAGAGGCTAGAGAGCTCTGTCCGCTCCGCCTCCTCCTTCATGTGGCCTGCCACCTCCTGCTCTGGGATGGCGAGTCGACAAGCCCAGAACGCGGGTCCTGACCCGCCATCCCTGAGCATCAGCGTGAATGAGGGAGCCGGCCCTAGAGGAAGCAGAGCCGACGCTTCCTGTATAGCGCTGGCTTCTGTCACAGGCGGAGTGATATCAAATGTACTCCATCTGTGATAGGAAAGATACAGGAAGCATCGGCTCTGCTCTCTTTGCATGCTTCTTCCTGTAACACTGATGCTCAGGGATGGTGTGTTGGGAACCCACGATCTGGGACAGCAGTACCATCCACCAGTACCCCAAGCAGTACCATCCAGCAGTACCAGTACCCCCAGTAGTACCATCCAGCAGTACCAGTGCCCCCAGCAGTACCATCCAGCAGTACCAGTACCACCTGCAGTACCATACAGCAGTACCAGTGCCCCCAGCAGTACCATCCAGCAGTACCAGTACCCCCAGCAGTATCATTCAGCAGTGCCAGTGCCCCCAGCAGTACCAGTACCACCTGCAGTACCATCCAGCAGTACCAGTGCCCCCAGCAGTACCATCCAGCAGTACCAGTACCCCCAGCAGTACCATTCAGCAGTGCCAGTGCCCCCAGCAGTACCAGTACGCAGCAATACCAGTACCACCAGCAGTACCAGTACCCCAGCAGTACCATCCAGCAGTACCAGTACCCCCAGCAGTACCATCCAGCAGTACCAGTGCCCCCAGCAGTACCATATAGCAGTACCAGTACCCCCAGCAGTACCAGCCAGCTGTACCCCCAGCAGTACCAGTACCCCCAGCAGTACCATCCAGCAGTACCAGTGCCCCCAGCAGTACCATCCAGCAGTACCAGTACCCCCAACAGTACCAGCCAGCAGTACCAATACCCACAACAGTACCAGCCAGAAGTACCAGTACCCCCAACAGTACCATCCAGCAGTGCCAGTACCCCCAGCAGTACCATCCAGCAGACTCAGTACCCCCAGCAGTACCAGCCAGCAGTACCATCCAGCAGTACCAGTACCCCCAGCTGTACCAGCCAGCAGTGCCAGTACCCCCAGCAGTACCATCCAGCAGTACCAGTATCCCCAGCAGTACCATCCAGCAGAACCAGTACCCCCAGCAGTACCATCCAGCAGTACCAGTACCCCCAGCAGTACCAGCCAGCAGTACCAATACCCCCAACAGTACCAGCCAGCAGTACCAGTACCCCCAGCAGTACCAGCCAGCAGTACCAGTACCTCCAGCAGTACCAGCCAGCAGTACCATCCGGCAGTACCCCCAGCAGTACCATCTGGCAATACCCCCCAGCAGTACCATCCAGCAGTATCCCCCAGCAGTACCAGCCAGCAGTGCCATCCAGCAGCACCATCCAGCAGTACCCCCAGCAGTACCATCTGGCAGTACTCTCAGCAGTACCATCCGGCAAAACCCCCAGCAGTACCAGCCAGCAGTACCTCCAGCAGTACCATCCGACAGTACCTCGAGCAGTACCATCCGGCAGCACCCCCAGCAGTACCAGCCAGCAGTTCAATCCAGCAGCACCATCCAGCAGTACCCCCAGCAGTACCATCTGCCAGTACCCCCAGCAGTACCATCTGACAGTACCCCCAGCAGTACCAGCCAGCAGTACCATCCAGCAGTACTCCCAGCAATACCATCCAGCAGTACCAGTACCCCCAGCAGTACAAGCCAGCAGTACCATCCGGCAGTACCCCCAGCAGTACCAGCCAGCAGTACCATCCAGCAGTACTCCCAGCAATACCATCCAGCAGTACCAGTACCCCCAGCAGTACAAGCCAGCAGTACCATCCGGCAGTACCCCCAGCAGTACCAGCCAGCAGTACCCCCAGCAGTACCATCCAGCAGTAACCATCCAGCAGTACCCCCAGCAGTACCATCCGGCAGTACCATCCAGCAGCACCATCCAGCAGCACCCCCAGCAGCACCATCCAGCAGTACCCCCAGCAGTACCATCCGACAGTACCCCCGCAGTACCATCCGACAGTACCCCCAGGCGTACCAGCCAGTAGTACCATCCAGCAGTACTCCCAGCAGTACCATCCAGCAGTACCAGTACCCCCAGCAGTACAAGCCAGCAGTACCATCTGGCAGTACCCCCAGCAGTACCAGCCAGTATTACCCCCAGCAGTACCCCCAGCAGTAACCATCCAGCAGTACCCCCAGCATTACCATCCGGCAGTACCATCCAGTAGCACCATCCAGCAGTACCCACAGCAATACCATCCAGCGGTACCCCCAGCTGTACCATTCAGCCAGCAGTACCATCCAGCAGTAACCATTCAGCAGTACCCCCAGCAGTACCAGCCAGCAGTACCTCCAGCAGTACCATCCGACAGTACCTCGAGCAGTACCATCCGGCAGCACCCCCAGCAGTACCAGCCAGCAGTTCAATCCAGCAGCACCATCCAGCAGTACCCCCAGCAGTACCATCTGCCAGTACCCCCAGCAGTACCATCTGACAGTACCCCCAGCAGTACCAGCCAGCAGTACCATCCAGCAGTACTCCCAGCAATACCATCCAGCAGTACCAGTACCCCAAGCAGTACAAGCAAGCAGTACCATCCGGCAGTACCCCCAGCAGTACCAGCCAGCAGTACCATCCAGCAGTACTCCCAGCAATACCATCCAGCAGTACCAGTACCCCCAGCAGTACAAGTCAGCAGTACCATCCGGCAGTACCCCCAGCAGTACCAGCCAGCAGTACCCCCAGCAGTACCATCCAGCAGTAACCATCCAGCAGTACCCCCAGCAGTACCATCCGGCAGTACCATCCAGCAGCACCATCCAGCAGCACACCCAGCAGCACCATCCAGCAGTACCCCCAGCAGTACCATCCGACAGTACCCCCGCAGTACCATCCGACAGTACCCCTACCATGACGCCCCCATGACAGCCTACCATGA
>BLSH010096212.1:43204-57422 GCA_018402905.1 Glandirana rugosa | reverse complement strand
ACCACACCCCCTATCTAATCGCAAGATTTTAGTAGAGTATGATCATATCCCTCTCCAAGGATGGCGACCACACTCCCTATCTAATCGCAAGATTTTAGTAGAGTATGATCATATCCCTCTCCAAGGATGACGACCACACTCCCTATCTAATCGCAAGATTTTAGTAGAGTATGACCACATCCCTCTCCAAGAACGAGGACAACACTCCCAGTCTAATCGCAAGATTTTAGAAGAGTATGACCACATCCCTCTCCAAGGACGACGACCACACACCCTGTCTAATCGCAATATTTTAGTAGAGTATGACCATATCCCTCTCCAAGGACGACGGCCACACTCCTCCCTATACTAGTATGAGATGATTTTAGAACGCTAATCTATCCCTCACACCAGCGGTAGGAACCTCTCCCTATACTAGTATGAGATGATTTTAGAACGCTAATCTATCCCCCACACCAGCGGCAGGAACCTCTCCCTATACTAGTATGAGATGATTTTAGAACGCTAATCTATCCCTCACACCAGCGGTAGGATCCTCTCCCTATACTAGTATCAGATGATTTTAGAACGCTAATCTATCCCTCACACCAGCGGCAGGAACCTCTCCTTATACTAGTATCAGATGATTTTAGAACGCTAATCTATCCCTCACACCAGCAGTAGGAACCTCTCCCTATACTAGTATGAAATGATTTTAGAACACTAATCTATCCCTCACACCAGCGGCAGGAACCTCTCCCTATACTAGTATGAGATGATTTTAGAACGCTAATCTGTCACTCACACCAGCAGCAGGAACCTCTCCCTATACCAGTATGAGGTGATTTTAGAACGCTAATCTATCCCTCACACCAGAGGCAGGAACCTCTCCCTATACTAGTATGAAATGATTTTAGAATGCTAATCTGTCCCTCACAACAGGAGCAGGAAACTCCCTATACCAGTATGAGATGATTTTAGAACGCTAATCTTTCTCTCACACCAGCAGCAGCATCCTCTCCCTACCTACACTAGTATGAGATGAATGATGTGACATGCAGCGCTGGCTACGTGACTCCAGCTTATATAGAGGCTGGGGTCACATGATGCACTGGCCAATCACAGCCATGCCATTAGTAGGCATGGCTGTGATGGCTTCTAAGGGCAAACAAGTGAAACGCTTGTTGATTGGCTGCCCTGCAGCTATTCAACAGGCAGGAGAAAATTCCTGAACCCAGAACCCGAACCCAGACTTTTTCAAAAATGTTTGGGTTTGGGACACGGACACCCCAAAGTCCGGTATGAACCCGAACTTTACAGTTCGGGTTCGCTCAACTCTACTCACTACTTTACATTGTAGCAAAGTGTCATTTCTTCAGTGTTGTCACATGAAAAGATATAATGAAATATTTACATAAATGTGAGGGGTGAGATACTGTATATACCGATGGTTCTAATCACTCTTCATGTAGATTAGAGAGTCATAAACTTAGTAAGAAGGGCCACACAGGATATGACACTAACTGGGGCTGAGAAAACCATGGTAGGGTTTGGGATAAATATGATGGTTGTGTGAGGTTATTAAGCAAAAGGGGATGATAGGGAGGCAGGATAAGCATGCAATGTAAGAAGATATAGCAAAAGTACTCTTTTGATGTACAAGAGGATTTTGTGAATGACATAGGAGTGCATTTGTTTTTTAATGAAAAAATTGAACAATAAATTAAGATTTTTTAAATATATTTGTGTCCCTGAAGTACCTGGCATTCTCAGCAACAATTGGAATACAGATTTTACATAAATTAATAAAGCTGACCACCGTAAGCACCCCTATCCGTGTTAAATGGTTTGTCTCTACTCTCTAAAGCTGGCCATGCACAACATTTCGATCAGTGTGTGGCAATTCCTCATCGACAGAGATCAAATGTTATACGCATAGTGTATACATTTGCCTGTTTGTACTGTAGCTGTAATGTTTTGTTGGGTGTCTGTTTTGTCAATGGAAGAATCTTGTTTTTGTGATGGAACATTAAATAAATAAAATCTGATTTAATGCCGAAACGGCAAACAAAATGGTAAGATTTGGCCATTTCGCCTCAACCTCCAGCTGCTGCAGCTGGAGATTATCCATTCAGTGGCTGCATTACTACTGGCACTAGATGACAGCTTCCGGCTCCCCACCCACTGGCTTGTTTCAATAGTCTTAGGCCCCTATCACACATGCTGACCGTTTGTCTGATTTTCATCCACGGACATCAATGCATCTCTATAGAAAAACTGATGTATATGGATGATCGTCCATTTACATCAGTTTACATCCGCATCTGTCATCATCCATTTTTTAAAACTGATCAAAACTCAATTTTTCTTCCGATAAAAAAACAGATCGGACGAAAAACAGATGTAAACTGACAAATGATCAGTTTTTCATCTGTGTTTGCATTGGTAGTGGATGTAAAAAAAAACTGATGAAAAACTGAGAAGCACGGATGACAAACGGATGAAATACTGATGAATACTTCATCTGTTTTGACGTGACTGAACTGATAAATGTAACGGTCCATATGTGTGAAAGGGGCCTTAGGGTCCTTTCACATGAGCGGAGCCCGTTTTGACGGTCTCCATTGTTCATCCCCGCTGAGCCGGCAGATGACAGGTCAGTCTCTGCACTCTGTGCAGGGAAGGATCTGTCGGAGCTCCACTCTCCTCTATGGGGGATCGGATGAAAACGGACTTTCTGTCCGTTTTCATCTGATCCGATCCGCCAGACGGATGGAAAATAGGGTTTCCATGCCTCTGTATTTAGAGGATCAGAGCGGAACGGATGTTAGTGGACATGTCACCGCTGATAGGAGTACATGGAGCGTCCATTCAGGTCCGCCTAAAAACCTGACAGGAGGACCTGAATGGTCCATATGTGTGAAAGGGGCCTAAAGTTGAAAATTCGTATTAATTGTGCGCTTGGCCAAAAACACTTAAAGTGATACTAAAATCTTTTTTTTTTTAATAAAAATAACATACATGTCAGGGTCCTTTCACACATTCATGTCCATTTTCATAGCCTCTGCTTGCTCAGCAGGGATCAATCCGTTGATCCCCGCTGAGCCGGCATATGACAGGTCCACAGTGAGCAGAGACGGACTTGTCAGAGCCTCGCTCTCCTCTATGGGGGATTGGATGAAAACGGATCCACCTGTCCATTTTCATCTGATCTGATCCGATTCGGCAGATGGATGGAAAATAGGGTTTCCATCTGTCTGGATTTAGCGGAGCAGATCGGATGTCAGCGGATATGTCACCGCTGACATCCGACACTCCATAGAGGTGCATGGAGCATCTGTTCGGGTCCGCCTGAAAAACTGACAGGTGGACCTTAACGGTCCACATGTGTGAAAGAGCCCTTATACTTATATGCCCTGTGCAATGGTTTTGCACAGAGCAGCCCAGATCCTCTTCTTCTCGGGTCCCTCTTCGTGCTCTTGGCCCCTTCCTTCTGTTGAGTGCCCCCACAGCAAGCAGCTTGCTATGGGGACCCCTGAACCAAGCCGCAGCTCCCTGTGTCCATTCAAACACAGAGCCAAGGCCTGGCCCAGACACTTTCTCTCCTCATTGGCTCACTGACTTTGATTGACAGCAGCGTGAGCCAATGGCACCATGCTGCTGTCTCAGCCAATGAGGAGGGGAGTCCCGGACAGCCGAGTCTCTCGTGCAACATTGCTGGATCTAGATGGACCTCAGGTAAGTAATATGGGGACTGAGGGGGAAGCTGCACACAGAAGGTTTTTTTTTATCTTAATGCATAGAATGCATTTACTGTAAATAAAAAACCTTCTGCCTTTACAACCACTTTAAAGAAAAAATGGACAACAGCATACACAAATGCCCATAAGCAGATATTAATTAAAAATAAAAACCACATATGATATATATAATACATATGATATTTTGTTTGTTGATTTCTTAAAGGGACAGAGCAGCACGACATCACTGAGCAAATATGATCATGACAATATTTGTTCAATGACATCATCTGGGTTTCCTTGCCTGTTTGTTCACAGTCATCAGTTGAGGAGTTATCATTTGGGATGGGAGTGTAAAAAAAGTGGGTTGTCGCAGAGCGGGTTGTCATGTTTCTAAGTTGTTGAAATGTCGCTCATTATGACTGATAATGGATCTACGTTGCTGGATGAAATGGTTGACATAGTAAGACTTTTTTTGCGCATTGTTTTTTTTTACATTTTAATACTTGTCCTACAGTGTCTGTGTGTTTATTTACTACGTCAGCTTTTTAGTTAATAAATAATTCATTCTAGTGGGAGGGTAGAGGGGCATACCCTGTGTGTGTGCGGGCCTGGTATCGTTTAGGAGGGGGGGGGGCACACACTCACTGCCCCTTTCCTGGCCAGCCAGGCTACAGGCTATGAGCAGCAAAGTGGCTTAGTGGTTTATACTTTTCCGTGCAGCACTGGGGTCCCCGGTTAAACTCCTGGTCAGTACACTATGTGAATGGAGTTTTCATATTCTCTCTATGCTTGTGTGGGGTTTCTCTGGGTACTCTGGTTTTCTTCCACAAAGACATGTTAGTATGGTAATAGGCTCTTTGCAGATAGTCCTAGTATGTGTGTGCGTGTATGTATGCATGTGTGATAGTAAATTTAGATTGTAAGCTCTCTGATGTGTAAAATTGTCTGCACTATATAAATACCGGCCTCATGCACGGAAACGCAATTATGACCATATGTGGGCAATGATGTCACCCCCGATCCCCCAGCCATTTTGTTTACAAACAGAATTTAGCATGGAACGAACTGTTATTTAATGGTACTATATATATATATATATATATATATATTTAATTTAATTTAATGTTACTCTTGCTGTAGTATATGCCACAAGTGTGTCACTTCACACGCAGGTTTAAAGTGGTTGTAAAGCCTTAAGGTTTTTCACCTTAATGTATTCTATACAATAAGGTGAAAAACCTTCTGTGCTGCAGCTCCCCCCAGACCCCCCCCTTTTTTCTTACCTGAGCCCGATTTGATCCAGTGATGTGCACAAGCACAGAGGCTCCAGCTGCTGTCGCTCTCCTCATTGGATGGATTGATAGCAGCAGAAACCATTGGCTCCCGCTGCTGTCAATCAAAAGCTGTGACCCAGGAGTGGGGCCGAGTCCTGCTGTCTGTGTTAATGGACACAGCAGCGAGCTCGCACAGGTGCCCCCCTGGAAAGTGGCTTGAAAGCGATAAATAGGGGGAGCCAGGAGCACTGGCGGGGGACCAAAGAAGAGGAGGATCAGGGCTGCTCTATACAAATCTATTGCCCGTTGTTATAGCAACCTGTCAATAAACACAGAATTACCTGTCTCAAAATACTGCAAGATTTTACTGCTAGCTGTCCCTAGCACTTCTGGAATACATGACGCCAATATCCCAAGAGTCCTAGGGAATCGCCTAATGATGAAATCGCCTAGGCGGCTGGAACAAGTAGTCCAAAGATTAAAATAAGGTATTTAGCAATTAAAAAAAAAAAATGATTGCCAATACATACTGTTCTGCGGGTGGGCAAGGAACATGAAAAAATGGGTGGAACTCCACTTTAAGTACTAGGACAAGGAAGTATAGAGGAATCTCCAAAAGGGACACAGACTGCAAGAAAAATACTATATTTTTGCAGAGTATGTGATTGCTGGAGTTCCTAAATGCAATTGTTTGCTCTCTGTGCTCCTGTTGGAGATTTCCCATCACTTCCTGCCTGGCTGACAACATCAGGAGAGGAAATCATGGAAAACCTCCTCAAGGAAGCCACAGATAAACCTGGCAGGGCTTGTAATCTTTCCCATTCTAGGTTTGACTCAAGTTATACAGACTCCAAAGATGGAGGAGCTCAGCTATGAGGAAAGATTAGAGGAGCTGAATTTATTCTCTCTTGAGAAGAGGAGATTATGGGGGATGTGATCAATGTGTACAAATACATAAGTGGTCCATATAGTGAACTTGGTTTTGAGTTATTCACTTTAAGGTCATCACAGAGGACAAGGGGGCACTCTTTACATGTAGAGGAAAAAAGATTTAATATCCAAATACGGAAAGGTTTAGTCACAGTTAGAGCTGTGAAAATGCGGAATAGACTCCCTCCACATGTGGTTCTGGCCAGCACAGTAGATTGCTTTATAAAAGGCCTGGATTCTTTCCTTAATGTACATAACATCACTGTGTACTAACATTTATAGGTAAAGTTTATCCAGGGAAAATCCTATTGCCTCTCGGGGGATCAGGAAGGATTTTTTTTCCCCTGCAATAGCAAATTGGATCCATGCTTTGCTGGGGTTTTTTGCCTTCCTCTGTATCAACTGTGGGTGAAGGATTGTGTTTATTGGGATTGTATGGTTATACATATACAGTATCTGACAAAAGTAAGTACACCCCTCACATTTTTGTAAATATTTTATTATATCTTTTCATGTGACAACACTGAAGAAATGACACTTTTCTACAATGTAAAGTAGTGAGTGTACAGCTTGCATAACAGTGTAAATTTGCTGTCTCCTCAAAATAACTCAACACACAGCCATTGATGTCTAAACCGCTGGAAACCAAAGTGTACAGCCCTAAGTGAAAATGAACCAATTGGGCCCAATTTGCCATTTTCCCTCCCCGGTGTAATGTGACTCGTTAGTGTTGCAAGGTCTCAGGTGTGAATGGGGAGCAGGTGTGTTAAATTTGGTGTTATCGCTCTCACTCTTTCATACAGGTCACTGAAAGTTCAACATGGCACCTCATGGCAAAGAACTCTCTGAGGATCTGAAAAAAAGAACTGTTACTGTACATAAAGATGGCCTAGGCTAAAAGATTGTCAAGACCTTGAAACTGAGCTGCAGCACGGTTGGCAAGACCATAATAGGACAGGTTCCACTCAGAACAAGCTTCGCCATGGTCGACCAAAGAAGTTGAGTGCATATGCTCAGCGTCATATTGTCTTTGGGAAATAGATGTATGAGTGCTGCCAGCATTGCTGCAGAGGTTGAAGGGGTGGTGGGTCAGCCTGACAGTGCTCAGACCATACGCCGCACACTGCATCAAATTGGTCTGCATGGCTGTCATCCCAGAAGGAAGCCTCTTCTAAAGATGACGCACAAGAAAATCTGCAAACAATTTGCTGAAGACAAGCAGACTAAGGACATGGATTAATGGAACCATGTCCCCTGGTCTGATAAGACTTATTTGGTTCAGATGGTGTCAAATGTGTGGGTGGCGGCAACCAGATGAAGAGTACAAAGACAAGTGTGTCTTGCCTACAGTCAAGCATGGTGGTGGGAGTGTCATGGTCTAGGGCTGCATGAGTGCTGCCGGCACTGGGCAGCTACAGTTAATTGAGGGAACCATCAATGGAAGGGGGTCTGTTGTGCTGGGGAGAGGTTTATGGGAAGGCTGGAGCAGTATTTAAATTAGGATTGAGTGGGGAAGGTTGCGTTAGATTATAATGGGATAGACAGGTCAGACAGGGGTCAGCCCCTATTGGTGGGTGGAATGAGGAAAGATGGGGGGGGGGGCTATAAAAGATGATATGAAGGTTCCCATGTTACAATCAACCATTGGAAATGGTACTGTACTAAAATTAAAAATATGCAACATACATGTTCAAAATGTGACAGTGAATTAAAGTGTTTGTTCACCAATGCCAGGAGTCTGCCAAGCAAAATAGGTGAGTTGGAAGCTCTGGTGCATGAGGAGAACTATGATTTGATTGGTATAGCTGAATCTTGGCTTCATTCTTCACATGACTGGGCTATTAATATTCCTGGCTATGCTCTATTTCGGAAAGACAGGGTTAAACGGAAGGGTGGTGATCTCTAAAGCGAGTGTGAATGAGGACCTAGTTGATGGAGAGTGTGATGAGTCTGAAGCATTAAGGGTAGATCTGCATATGGGTGTGCACACTACAAAGGTTATCATTGGAGGTTGATATAGACCTTCCAGTGTTAAAGAGGAAATGGAGACTCTGTTCCTTGCACAGATGGAAAGAGCTGCAAGGGCTGGGACAATGATAATAATGGGGGGATTAAACTACCCGGAAATTAACTAGAGTAATGGCACTGCTGGGACAGTTAAAGGGCAAAAATGTATAAACCTATTACAGGACAATTTTATGGTCCAGTTTATTGAGGCCCCAACTAGGAATGATGCTTTGCTGGACCTGGTAATCTCAAACCATGCAGAGCTTATTACCAATATTCATATAAAAGAACATCTTGGTAGCAGTGACCATAACATGATTTCATTTAATGTAAGCTGCAAGCAACAAACACATACAGGAAAGATAAAAACACTTAATTTTAAGAGAACAAATTTTACAAGGATGAGGGCTGCTCTCCAGGACTTAGCCTGGGAGTGAATATTGGCATTGATGAACACAGAACAGAAATGGGAATTTTTCAAAAAACCTGTATGCAAACTCACTGTAAAGTATATTACCATGAGTAGAGTTGAGCGAACACCTGGATGTTCGGGTTCGGTGGGTTCGGCAGAACTTCGCTAAAAAGTTTGGGTTCGGTACCGAACTTGACCCGAACTGGACCCCGAACCCCCATTCTGGCACAAAAATGACTGTAAACAAGTCCTGGAAAGTGCTAGAGGGTTGCAAAAGGAAGTAAAATGATTTTAGAACAATAATCTGTCCCTTACAGCAACAGCAGGAACCTGACCCTATAGAACTAGAAGATGATTTTAGAACAATAATCTGTCCCTCTAAGCAGTAGACTCTACCTAGTCCAGTCAGATCGTTCTGTAATGCAGGATGAGATGTTATTAGATCTGCAATCTGTCCCTAAAAGCAGTAGTAGTAGTAATCTCTACCTAGTCCACAATCAGATCGTAATGCAGGATGAGATGTTATTATATCTGCAATCTGTCCCTCACAGGGCAGGCAGCATCCTCTCCCTACACTAGCCAGAGAGCATGTGACATGCAGCACTAAGTGACTCCAGCTTATAAAGAGGCTGGGTCACATGATGCACTGGCCAATCACAGCCATGCCATTAGTAGGCATGGCTGTGATGGCTTCTAAGGGGAAACCAGTGAAACACTTGTTGATTGGCTGCCCTGCAGCTATTCAACAGGCGGATCAAATACCCGAACACAGAACCCGAACCCAAACTTTTTTCAAATGTCCGGGTTCGGGTACGGGTCACGGACACCCCAAAGTTCGGTACGGACCCGAACCTTACAGTTCGGGTTCGCTCAACTCTACCCATAAGCAATAAGTTTAAAAGGCTAAAAATAAAACCTATGTGGCTCACGGCCAAAGTTAAAAAAGTTATAAAAGATAAGAAAAGAGCATTTAAAAAATATAAAAATGAAGGAACACTATCATCTTTTAAATGTTACAAAGAATATAACAGAATATGTAAAAAGGACATCAAGGACACAAAAATTCAAAACGAACGACAGATTGCAAAAGATAGTAGGACAAACACCTAAAAATTCTTCAAATATATTAATAGTAAAAAGGTCAGGTCTGAGCATGAAGGCCCTTTACAAAATAATCTAGAGTGCGTGACTGGGGACCAAGAGAAGGCAAACTTATTAAATACATTCTTCAGCTCTGTTTATACAAAGGAGCATGGGGAAACTCATGTCCACAATGGGGGTGGTAGTGACACAGCCACAAATGATCCACAATGGCTCAAAAGTTTAATAAAAGACCACATAGATGAGTTCTTGTTGGAAAAAAAATGTTTTAAGCAATAGACAGCATGGATTCATGAAAGACAGAAGTTGTCAAACAAACCTGATTTCTTTTTATGAGGAGGCAAGTAAAACCTTGGACAGAGGGGTGGCTTTGGATGTGGTATACTTGGATTTTGAAAAAGCGTTTGACACCGTTCCCCACACACGGCTAATGTGTAAGGTAAAGTCTACAGGCTTTGATAAATCAGTTTGTAAATGGATAGAAAACTGGCTAAAAGCCAGAATTCAGAGAGTAGTAGTTAATGATTCTTATTCTGAATGGTCTAAGGTTATCAGTGGTGTACCCCAAGGTTCAGTGTTGAGACCCTTACTTTTCAATATATTTATAAATGATATAGGGTCTGGGATTAAAAGTACCACATCAGTGTTTGCAGATGACACCAAGCTATGCATTGGAATAACGTCCTTACAGGATGTCTCCATCTTACAAGCAGACCTCAATGCACTTTCTAATTGGGCGACTATGTGGCAAATGAGATTTAATGCTGATAAATGTAAAGTTATGCATTTGGGGGCTAAGAATATGCATGCATCGTACATACTAGGGGGAGTACAACTGGGGGAATCCATAGTGGAGAAGGATTTGGGGGTTTTGGTAGATCATAAGCAATGCCAAGCTGTGGTTTCCAAAGCAAGCAAAATCCTTTCTTGTATTAAGAGAAGTATGGACTCCAGAGATAGAGACATTATTTTGCCCCTGTACAAATCATTAGTAAGACCTCATCTGGAATATGCAGTTCAGTTTTGGGCACCAGTTCTCAAAAAGGAAAGTGCAGAGAAGGGCAACCAAACTAATAAGAGGCATGGAGGAGCTCAGTTATGAGGAAAGATTAGAGGAACTGAATTTATTCTCTCTTGAGAAGAGGAGATTAAGGGGGGATATGGCCAACATGTACAAATACATAAGTGGCCCATATAGTGAACTTGGTGTTGAGTTATTTACTTTAACCACTTCCTTACTGGGCACTTAAACCCCCCTCCTGCCTGGACCAATTTTCAGTTTTCAGCGCTGTTGCTCTTTGAATGACAATTGCGCGGTCGTGCGACGTTGTACCCAAACAAAATGTGCATCCTTTTTTTCCCACAAATAGAGCTTTCTTTTGGTGGTATTTGATCCCCTCTGCGTCATTTCTATATAAACAAAAAAAGAGCATCAATTTTGAAAAAAAAAAACAATATTTTTTACTTTTTGCTATAATAAATATCCAAAAATAAAAAATAATTTATTCATCAGTTTTGGCCGATATATATTCTTCTACATATTTTTGGTTAAAAAAGCGTTTATTGATTGGGTTGCGCAAAAGTTATAGCGCCTACAAACTATGGACATTGATTTATGGCGTTTTTATTATTTTTTTTTCTTTTTACTGGTAATGGCGGCGATCTGCGATATTTATCGGTACTGCAATATTGGGGCGGACATGTCGGACGTTTATGACACTTTTTTGGGACCAATGACATTTATACAGCGATCAGAAATTTAAATGTCCACTGATTACTGTATAAATGTCATTGGCAGTGAAGGGGTTAACCTGCAGGGGGCAGTGAAGGGGTTAACTATGTTCCCTGGGTGTGTTCTAAATGTGGGGGGGCAGGGTTGACAGGGGCATGACAGATCTAACTGATCCCAGTGACAGGGATCAGTAGATCTGTCATGCCCCCCCTCACAGAACGGGGAACTGCCGTGTTTACTTTGGTGGTTCCCTGTTCCTCCTCTCTGTAAGGAGATCGTGGGTCTCCGGCGGACATCGGGTCCGCCCGACCCGCGGGCACGCTCCCGCAGCGTGCGGCGGCACGTGCGCACGCCACTCGCACCCGCGGGAGCGCGCCCAGTACGAGCCAAATGGGAGGACGTCTATAGACGTCTCCCGGCATTTTAGAGCCTCGCTGTAGCCGTCATTCGGCTATGGCGCGGATGGGAGGAGGTTAAGGGCATCACAAAGCACAAGGGGTCACTCTTTACTTCTAGAGGAAAAAAGGCTTCATCTCCAAATACGGTAAGGTTTCTTCACAGTTAGAGCTGTGAAAATGTGGAATAGACTTCCTCCAGAGGTGGTTTTGGCCAGCATGGTAGATTGCTTTAAAAAAGGCCTGGATCATTTCCTTAACCACTTCAGCCCCGGAAGGATTTCATACTTTAGGACCAGAGCACTTTTTGTGATTCAGCACTGCGTTGCTTTAACTGACAATTGCACGGTCGTGCGACGTTGTACCCATACAAAATGTGCGTCCTTTTTTTCCCCACAAATAGAGCTTTCTTTTGGTGGTATTTGATCACCTCTGCAGCATTTCTGATCTATAAATAAAAAAAGAGCGACAATTTTGCAAAAAAATCAATATTTCTTACTTTTTGCTAAAATACAAATCCAAAAAAATATATAAAAAAACATTTTTTTCATCGGTTTTGGCCGATTTATATTCTTCCTCGTATATTTGGTTAAAAAAAATCGCAATCGGCATTTATTGATTGGTTTGCGCAAAAGTGGCTGCGTTTACGGATGATGAGAATTAATTTCTGGGGTTTTTATTTTTTTTAATTTTTTTACTAGTAATGGCGGGGATCTGCAATTTTTAGCAGTACTGCGATATTGCGGCGGACATGTCGGATCATTTTGACACTATTTTGGGACCATTGGCATTTATACAGCGATCAGTAAATATAATTTATTTTTGATATTCTCTGGGATTTTTTCAGACAGGATATGCACTTTTTCCTGCATTAGGGAACACCAACACTCTTATCTTTTGGTGGTTATTCCACTGAATAGCTTTGGTTACTTCCTGGTCTTCAACAAAATGGCGTTCTTGGTATTTCCTGTGCCTTTGAGCATAGATATAATGGTGGCCTTGTCACTTCTGGCCACCGGCAAAATGGCTGACTGATCACTTACTGTTTGCAATTTCTCTAAGAGACGCAGTGATTTGAGCAGTTTTGAGAGGCTATATAAGCTAGTTTGACGTCTGACACTAGAGGACCCCTTGATAACATCTTATTGGACGAAATGCGTCTGGGGGAGACACTAGTGCTGATGTCAGGCCACTGACCGATACCGGGTTCGGCAGTGGCACCCATTGTTATATGTTTTTATGATTCATTTTATTTTAGCTTTTAACATACAAATCCAATAAATACTACACTATGGAGACTTCATCTGGCTCCCGGTGAGGTTTATTTACCACAGCTACATCCGGATGGTGCGAGTTGCTGAACAGCCTTCCCCACAACAGATGGCTGATCTACATCGAGTGCGAGTTTGCTGCTGTAGCAGCAGCCAGCTTTTCCAGTGGGTGTCCATTTCACAGGGGTGCGGTGGATGATTCTGGAGCACTGTACTGGATCACCTCTTCATTTTCAAGTGACCACCAATTTTTTGTGCACATCTTTGCACTGAACTTTGTGCTTTCACCAGTAAGTTTATATTGCTGATCCTATCATGGGACTGTGCATTTAAATCTATATTTTTCACTATATAGGTTTTTATTGTTGATTTTCATTCAAGGTTGGATTTATATATATAAATATATTTTTTTTTCACTTTAGTATTTTTTTCATTTTAACACTTTTTGAACTTTATTTGAATGTGCTATCCATTTATAACACAGTATTCACATTTCATTGCTGTTCATTTACTTTTGGTGCTACACACTTTTTCTCAAGATTATTTACAAGTTTGGTGGCATCACTTATCTGTGTCAGCTGCCGCCCCACCACAGGGCAGAGATACACCTTTTTAATTTCTGAAATAGCATTTGTGATTTGCATCTGGGGTGCTGTTAACAATGTATTGACACCCACAGCAAATTGCAAAGGCAGTGCTTTTTATATGTGGGGTGGGAAATATGTACTAAAGGTGCCTTTCCAGAAACACGTTCTGGTGTGAACTAAAACAAAAGGAATACCCCCGCTACCAAAAAATATGAAATAAGCTACAGTAATAAAAATAATATGTGGGGGGACCATGCTACACATATTCTGGACATGCCCCCGTCTTCAAAACGATTGGTCGACAATACACACTATCGTACAAAAGTTCACGGAACATCAGATTCAGAAATACCCAGCCTTCTTCCTTCTCCATGTATCACAGATATCTTCTGCAACATATAGCAAATCCATCATACGCCACCTGCTCAACGCAGCTAAAGCTTGCATCTCCCTCTATTGGAAAAAACAAAACCCACCACCTATAACTTGCTGGTTCCATAAAGTGGAACAAATAAACAAAATGGAGGACTTAATCCTCACCTCTCAGCAAAAACGGGAAAGATACATCAAAACTTGGGGATTGTGGAACATGTTCATGTTCTCTGATGAAGGCAGAGCAATATTTGCCGCAACGCCCTCTTAATTTTGCACACTACCCCCATTCATATAGACCCCCTGGCTGTTTGGGTATGGACCATCGCCGCCTCGCGCATCTTTTGCTCCTTCAGATTTCACATTCCCTTCACAGCCTGTTTGTCACTTTGTCTCTTTCTCTCTCCTTCTTCCT
>BLSH010096212.1:12320-39040 GCA_018402905.1 Glandirana rugosa | reverse complement strand
GAACTTCTCACGATGACTTATCGTATGTCAACACAAGTTTTAATAAGTTGGGGGTGACTTTAACTGACAAAACCAGCCAAACTGTAACTAATACTAGTAAGTCAGTAGGACGAATGTTAATTTAGTTTCTCCGTGCACATCCAGTCTGTTTATATTGTATTGTAAATATTACTTTATTGGTGTTTACAGAAAAGACTCGAGTGTAGTAATAGTCAAAATAAGTTGGGGGTTCACTGTAAGTTAGAATCATGAATCATGTTGTAGGAAAATGTCAATATTGTCGAAAATATTTCATTATAAATGTTATGTTATATTTGTCTGACCTACACGTGCCTCTTTGATTTAATTGTAAGCAGGATGACTGAATGATCATAATCAATGTCAAACCGACCAAAACAGTCAATTTCAGTGGGGGTTGAATAATTTTGAACACAACTGTATGCTATTCAGTAGCACTCTTCAAGAGACAGTGATTCTTTTTAGCTTGCATAGTGCATTTAGAGACAAGGCTAACACTTTTTAAAATACGGTTTAATAATGAAAAGGCAAAAAATTGCTGCAAATAAAATATTTACAGAAAAAGGGTGTTACAAGAAATAAGGAGATAATAAAGCAACAGACAAATAAAAAAAGAGTTGAAAAAGGAAGAATACTTGCAATGTCCTTGGTTTTAGCAGAGATCAGTCAATGAGCAAGGTGTTATTGGCTCTTATAACTTGACAGATGTTCCTTGGTTGATGGTACATTAGAGCTGTCACATTGTCCTGGCATTCCTTTTTTATTTGGGATCAAAGGGTTGTTGACAGAGGCCATCTGATGAATTTAGCATCTGAAGAGTGGTTTCTGGGATGCCACAATGGTTAAGACTATGTCCCAGAGACAGTTTTCTATAGGTACTCATATTTCTGAGTTGTTTAGTGGCCTCCACCATGGCGTCGTATGCGACCTTGTGTGTCTATTCTGGTGCACTTCACTAAGATGGGGCAGGATTAAATGATATCCCGAGCATCATGACTCCTTTTCCCTTTTCACAGGTCACATGATGAAATGTGTCAGTGGTAGAGCTGTGTGACATCATCATGCCCGGAACCGGAAATAAGCTGATGTACACATAGTACTGATGTTGAAGCTAGTCCTTAAGGAGGCAATATCATAATTGCTAAAGAAGGCAATATTCTTTGTGCACTGGATGGAAGTGCACTGATTCTGTGAGTGGTTATATATTGTTTTTAAATAAAGGAATGGTGTTTATTAATTACTGCACTATGGGAGGCTGTCTGATTTCTTTTGAGTGTCTGTTGCTGGAATGGAGCTGACCAGAAAAGGAGGATTGAAGACCACCTATTGATAAATCTGGTGACTCCCTGTCGTGAATACCAGCCCTGGTATATGGTCAAGGTGCATATTGACCGTTCCATTGTGTAGGTCATAAATACAGGTAAGTGGTTTGTACAACACGCTGTGGAGGACACAGAGTGGTGAAAGGAGAAGACACTTTGCATTGATTTGGAGGAAATTAATTTTTTTTGGAATAATGCTGTGTATTGTTCCTTTAATCATTTGCACTAGTTTGGATGAATTGTACTTTTAAGTAATCACACGGACACTTTTTGGTGATATATAAATTAATTTTATTAAAGACAGTAGTATACAATAATATTTAGTTAGTAGTTAGATTGATCATTTGATTATATTGATCAATTTTCATTTATTTATGTGCACTTATGTTATATATCTATTTAGTGGATGGAACACTGGCTTTACATAAAATAATTCATTTAATGGTAACATCGATTGTTTGAATATATCAATTGCTTTGTTGCACTGCCCTTTTTTATATATATATTATTATGTTTTGGTGTGAACCAACCCTAACTGGGGAAAAAATCCTTTCTAGCTTATGTACATTGTAAAGATTTTTGTAAACTTCCTGCTGTTCTGAATAAACGTATATACCGATTCTAATCACTTGCTTCCTGATTTCTAAGTGGACCTGCCTGATTTAATCTTTAGTCCCAGTCTCAAAATAGCTGTACTTGTTCATATTTTGTAGTGTTAAGAACATACAAAACTGGACACAAAGGTATGATGAGTAAAGATCTGTGCCATTATAGGCAATGGACTTCTCATCTCTGAATTATCTTGCCTCAGATTTAAAGCCTAACATCAGCTTTTTTTTTTTTTTTTTACTTTTAGATAAAATGAAAGAAAGGAGTTACATTTCTGCCAGGTTTTTATTTTTAAACACATAAAACAGGGTGCTAAATGCAGATTTTATAAGGGTCACTGAAATTGTCACTGGGTACGCTGGCTACTGTTTTGCAACACTCCACAAGATAGGGACTACCCTCAGAAAAAAGGAAAAGAACCCAGAGTTGAGAATTTGCACACATACAATCCAACGAGATACCAAACATCCAAGAATCTGAAGCAATTTAATGATATAATTGATTCATAGCAGAATAACACCAATGCTTTTGGGGGCCAAACACCCCACTTCATCAGGGCTACAAAAGATGTAAATATACAAAGATCTCAAATCTAAAGATAAATAATAAACATAAAAAAATGATACAATAATATAATGATTATGAGTTAATGCATTTTTATGACCTTTTATCTTTAGATTTATGGCCTATGTATTTGTATTTGTTTTGTAGCCCTGATGAAGGGGGAGTGTGTTTGGCCCTCAAAACGTGTTGGCTCTATTGTGCTATGAATCAATTTTATCAAACTTTGGACTCTTGGAACTTTGTTCGGTGCACTCATTGGATTGTAGGCTTTTATTTCTGTCATGAAGCCCATTGTAGAATCTATGCTATAACATCTGTAAAGAAATTTGAAGGTGTGGACTTTGCTAGGACAGGAAATTAAGGACAGCAAAGAAACATTGTCAGAAGTTTTAATCCTTCTTCACTCTACTAAAAATGTGTTTTTTCTTGGTCTGACACTGGCTCTTCCCTGCTTATTATAAAACAAAATAAAACGATTTGACTGGAGTTGGGTTTTAATGCTGTTGGCTATAATGGCTTAAATTTCATTAAGTATATTGCATGCAGTTTAACATTTGTTTTACTCTACTAATATGCACAAGTAAGGGAGTGTTAGACAAAAATTGCCAGGAAAAGCAGTGAGCCTATCACATGATCAGGAAAAAAAGTTTCCTAAAATTTCCCAAAATTTTGGTAAAAATCTTGAGATTTTTATGAAATTTTACAGTTTTGACAGAATACACTGGAGTCAATGGAGAAGGCTAAATGAAAGTTGTTTTTACGAGGCTTTAGATTTATAATAACTCACAAGAGTTACATAAAATCCTTCCAGCTATCTATAACTTGTTCTTGTGTCAAAAACAAGCCACTAAGTTTTCTCATTATTTCTTTTTTGACAGACAGAAGAACACTGACAGCTAAAAAAAAATCTAAAGCAACAGTAAACAAACAACAACATTCACATGGTCTGTGTACCTGTTCCTGTGTACCTGTTCAATTCAACTGTTTAGATGAGCGTGAATGAGTCCTAAAATTCACACAAAAAAGTGCAAAAACACAAATACAAAAATCACTAAATTAAATGAATTAAAAGATTTCCTAAACAAAATACCCAGAATCAGGTTTGTATTTAGGAATGGCGCTGTCTCATTAATTAAAGAACCATTGTATTCATGAGTGTGTCTATAAGTTTGTAAAAGTGCAAATGTGCAAAAATTATGAGTGAATCTTAAAACAAATGCTCAAATCAATAAATATCATAAACCCTTCGGGAATTCTACCCGAATTCAGATAAGTGAGTGTATAAAAAATGAGTGAGTATAAAAAAATGTGAGGAAAAATATATATATGCCAAAATATAATCCGTAAAATTGTGATCCGTAAAAAGTCCGTGAAAATCCGTAATCCGTAAAAGTCCGTAAGTAATAAAACTTCACAAAGTCTGATAAAACTGATGATTTGTAGAAACTTCCAATATCAATGATATACTTCAACCGTTAATATTGTAAAATTCTTAAAAAAGGTGACTTTTGTGCCAGATGCTGTATCCACTACATAGATGTGACTCGTGCTCCCCTCATGTGCCCGCACTTACCGAAGATTCCACACCCCTACAGGGGTAACACGCCTGTGGTAAATGGGGTCTTTTCTCCTCAGTTCCAAGCTTCCTCCAGCTGGTCGCACTTGTCTCTTATCCTTGGTTCCAAGCTTCCTTCAGCTGGCCGCAATTGTCTTCTATCCACTGTGGTGCCGATTTCCATTCATGGAGGTCAGTGTCTTGCTGTCCTGAATCTGCGGAGCCCAGTCTGGGGTGGGGAGAAGGGCTGGAAGAGCCTTGCTCCACTGGCCTTTCTGGCGCGTGGCTTTTGATTGGTCCCCCGGCACTTAGGGAAATCTGCCTACTCAAGCTGGTTCCCAGAATCTTGAAGATTCACACAGGCGTGTTACCCCTGTAGGGGTGTGGAATCTTCGGTAAGTGCGGGCACATGAGGGGAGCACGAGTCACATCTATGTAGTGGATACAGCATCTGGCACAAAAGTCACCTTTTTCAAGAATTTTACAATATTAACGGTTGAAGTATATCATTGATATTGGAAGTTTCTACAAATCATCAGTTTTATCAGACTTTGTGAAGTTTTATTACTTATGGACTTTTACGGATTACGGATTTTCACTGACTTTTTACGAATCACAATTTTACGGATTATATTTTGGCATATATATATTTTTCCTCACATTTTTTTATACTCACTCATTTTTTATACACTCACTTATCTGAATTCGGGTAGAATTCCCGAAGGGTTTATGATATTTATTGATTTGAGCATTTGTTTTAAGATTCACTCATAATTTTTGCACATTTGCACTTTTACAAACTTATAGACACACTCATGAATACAATGGTTCTTTAATTAATGAGACAGCACCATTCCTAAATACAAACCTGATTTTAACAATACTTACCTTGCCTAGCAGGGAAAGGCTTGGAGGGCAGCAGTCTCAAAGGTTAATATATAAAGTTTATTACTTTTTTATCCTAGCGCAGGAACCCCCCTTTTTAAAATACCCAGAATGATACATTATCTGTGCCCATCCCAATTTGTGGTCATTGTGAGAAAATGGGGACCATGCTCCATCTGTAACTAAAGCAGGAAACATAGAAAGGAGAGCACCTCTTTGTTCATGGGATAACAATTGTTTTGTTTCTGGTTAAAACTTGCTTAAGTATAACATACTGAGGAGAATATTTCCAATTTTATTTATTTAATATATTATTATTATAATATTTTGTTATTATTTATTATTGTATCATTTTTATGTGACTTTAATGTATTTTAATGTTTATTCTAAAAAAAAAAAAATCTTTTTTAAACAGAAAAGATTATGTGATTATTTTGATAAAAATATTGGTCAGCAGTATGAGAACATCTCCTCTTCTTTTTTTTTTTACTGATGCTTGCCTACACCTGAGCAGAAACCGATTTTTTTGTTATAGATTCCTACAAATTTCCCGTGCAAGCCTCAGTTTACAGAATAACCCAATTCCTTACACAGAGGAGATGGTATTACACTGAGCCAGAAGAACTGTAGAAACTGGCAGTGAAGGCTGAGCCGCGGGGAATTCTGTACAAAGCTATCAGGTGATTGTCAGCTTAGCAGTTGTAAGAAGGTCAGATACAGCTGAGGGAAAGCAGTAGCTCAGGGGAGCCAGAAAGTCTCTTTAAGCCAGAAGGATATCAGATTTGCTCAGCTGCTCATATGCATGTAAACTAAACCTTCCTGTCCACTTATATTAAAATGATAGTGTATGTTTTCAGCTTACCATAAACTACATTTACAATATTATGTCATTTTTCTTAATTTCTCTAATGGCATTTACCAACATGCTTATTATGATTAAAAACTGCTTTAAAATAAAAACAATGCAAAGGCTTCAGCCTCCCATACTCTCCTTCATTATTCTGGTAGCCCCAAAACTCAATAGTTAATGGTTTACCTGCAGTCTCCTGCACCTCCATACTATTGCTGCTTAAAGGATAAGTGTACTTTTAGTTCACAGATCTTTAGCAGGGCAATATCATTTTCCCTTGGCATCTTTGAATTATAACTTAGATATGTAAAATGGTAGTCGTTAAAGAAGAACTGCAGTCTGCTCACATAATTTATAATAAAAACATCTTTGCCATTCTGAAGCTTCCCTCCAACCACTTTGCATATTATTTTATATATACTGTGATTCTGTACTTGCCAAATATGCTGCAGAAATCTCCCTCCACTAAGTCTGGCTGCATCCGATTTTACTGTGGGCAACTGAAGCTGCTGCCTGTTCACATCCTGGATTTACACAGACACACACTTCCAGCTCTGCAGCTTTCATTGGCCCTCTTATGACTCACCCCCCCCCCTGCCTTCCTGGCACAGAGCTGTGCATGATGTCAAACGCAGAGGCATTTTACCACACAAGAAACATGGAGTGGGCTGTATAAGGTATTTACTGGCATAAAAAAAAAATGTTTTACTCCAAAGTTAAAACAACAAGGGCAGAGGATTTGGAATGGATGGAAAGATGAAAAAAATGACTGAAGTTCCGCTTTAAGTTTTAAAATAAGGAAAGTATAACCTGTTACAGTAAATTAAATATACAGTAAGTGCACCTAAAGAGTACATATCCTTTAAACTGGTTGGATGAACATAGTAACCAATACTGAGGCACAGGAAGGGGTGGGGAGTGCTCAAGAAATATAACTGTAACCACTTCTCGCCCGGCCTATTGACAAATGACGGCCGGGTAGTGGCTTTGTTATCCTGACTGGGCATCTATTGACATCCGCAGGATAACCCGCGATCACGTGCCTGCTGCGGAGGGCATCATGGCGATCAGTGGTGCCGTGGGTCAGTCTGACCGATCGAGGTAAAAGCCTTTTACCATTTGATCAGCCGTGACCAATAACGGCTGATCACAGTGTAAGCAGGAAGAGACGTTTATCAGCTTTTCATCTGCTCAGGTCTGCAGACCTGAGCAGTGGAGAGCTGATCGGCTGCTCTCCTGACAGGGGGTGGGGCTGCGCTGAACGTTTATCAGTGCAGCCCCCCTCAGGACCACCAGGGAGCCGACCAGGACCACCAGGGAGCCCCCCCTCCAGGGACAGCATAAGGAGGCCGCCCATGGACCACCAGGGAGAAGATCTGGAGGCTGCCCAGGGACCACCAGGGAGCCCACACTAGACCACCAGGTAAGGGGCATACAGTGCACTAGTGCACTGTAGGGATGGCACTGTGCCCATATGTGATGCCTGCCAGTGCCATCCCTAACAGTGCTATATGCACCAGTGCCCACCAGTGCCATGTACCAGTGCTGACTATCAGTGCCCACCTGTGCCACCTATCAGTGCCCACCAGTGCCACCTATCAGTGCCGCCTATCAGTGCCACCTATGAGTGCCCACTGCCACCTATCAGTGCCCATCAGTGCCGTCTATGAGTGCCCATCAGTGCTGCATATCAGTGCCACCTATCAGTGCCCATCAGTGCTGCTTATCAGTGCGGCCTATCAGTGCCCATCAGTGCTGCATATATGTGCCCCATCATCAGTGCCACCTTATCAGTGCCACCTCATCAGTGACAATCTGTACTGCCTCATCAGTGCCCATCAGTGTAGCCACATCAGTGCCCATCAGTGAAGGAGAAAATGTAATTATACAAAGTTTTGTGATAGAAACAAAGAAAAACGTTTTATTTTTTCAAAGTTTTCGTTTTTTTTTATTTTTAGCACAAAAAATAAAAACCGCAGGTGTGATCAAATAGCACCAAAAGAAAGCTCTATTTGTGGGAACAATATGATAAAAACTCTGTTTGAGTACAGCGTTGCACGACCGCGCAATTCTCATTCAAAGCGCAACAGCACTGAAAGATGAAAATTGGTCTGGCCGGGAAGTGTTTTAAGTGTTTAAGTGTTTTAAGTATTGAAGTGGTTAAGTAAGGCTTGTCATCCAGTAGTAGAATTTCATTTAAAAAAATCATTTTCAGAATGATCCTAATGGTGTTTGGGGTTAAAGCAACAAATGTTTCTGATTGTTGTGATTGTTGAAAATTCAAAGGAGTAGGATGGAACATATTTTCCAAGCATAATATGGTTTTGGTTCAGAAAAAAAATGTACATATTGTTATATGCATGTTCTGGGCACAAAAGATACCCGTTTAATAGATCTAGAATTTCATTCAAGCAGCAGTGTGGACAAAATTGTAAGGGCTTTTGAACATTATTAGTTGATTCAATGATGGCAAGATCAAAAGCTTAGATGAACAATTTTTAATACAGAAATGTTATATGAATGTTTGAATGAAATTCTACTCCTGTATGGCTGGCTTAAAGTGCTATTAAACCCAAAAGCAAACATTTATTATATTGCAGCTTATCAATTCTTAGATGTGGTGGCTGCATTCGTTTTCTTTTTAGGCTTTCTTTCCTTTATTTTCATTTGGTGATCGTGCCAGTAAGTTTGTTGTTTTTCAGCAAAACAAGCTGTCCTAAAGATCAATGATATAGAGGGTGGGATAAATAGCTTGATCTCAGTTTTTACCGATAACACAAAAATATGTAGGACAATAACAACACAGCAGGATTTAGTAACCTTACAACAGGACCTGAATAAATTAATTGAGTGGGCTATGTAAGGTAAAAGGTAAAATGTAAGGTAATACACTTGGGGGGTAAAAATATAAGTTACTCATTAGGGGGAGAACCCCTAGGGGATTCCAGGATGGAGAAGGATCTAGGGATCCTAGTAGAATATAGACTGAGCAATAGCATGTCAAGCTGCGGCTACCAAAGCCATCATAATATTAGCATGCATTAAAAAGGCAATTTACTCCAGGGATAAAACAATAATCCTGCCACTTTATAAAACCCTGGTTAGGCCACAGCTGGAGTATTCCGTCCAGTTCTGGTCACCAATCCTCAGAAGTGATGTGCTGGAGCTGGAGAGAGTCCAGAGAAGGGTAACTAAATTAATAAGGGGACTGGAGGACCTCAATTATGAGTAACGATTACAAGCGCTAAATTTATTCTCCCTGGAGAAGAGACGCTTGAGAGGAGATATAATAGCATTATACAAATATCTCAACGGTGATCACAGCGTAAGTATGAAACGCTTCAGTCCCAGGGAGGGTAAGAGGACATAGGGCTATACGATGCGACTGGAAGAGAACCGATTTAACCTTAAGCTGCGTAGGGGTTTTTCACTGTCAGGGCGATAAGAATGTGGAACTCTCTTCCACAATCGGTGGTGTCGGCAGGAAGTATGGATAGTTTTAAAAGACTCTTGGACGTGCATCTTAGCAAAAATAATATACAGGGATATGGGAAATTTTTTTTCTACCCACACTAGGGTTGCCACATCATCCCTTTAATTCAGGACACCTATGAATTACACAGGTTCTGAGGCCAATTTAATGCAGATAAGGCACCAAGTGAGTTTAATTACCACTTTAATTAGCCACAGGACCTGTGCAATTAATGTGTGTCCTGGATTAAAGGGATGATGTGGCAACCCTAACCCACACACCTACATAGGTTGAACTGGATGGGCTGATGTCTTTATTCAACCTTACCAACTATGTAACTATGTAGTAGTTAGAAGGTTGAGCCAACCCATTTACAACTAACAGGGATGCTTATAATGGTCAGTTTTTATTTATTTATGTAAACCTTTATTCCAAAAGGAATCAAACTTTTGCTGTAACTGCTTATACAGTGTTAGTTGGAGTTTGACTTTAATTTGTTAGTGTATTTAAATCTGCTAGTACATTTAACACTCTCCTCTCCCTAAACTGACAATGCTGATGTTAAAAGGTGCCCCTGTGCTCCTTGTGCTCTTTATCTTGACTGTAGGCACTCTAATACAGGAGGTTTGTTACTGGCCAGATCACCAGTTGAAAACAGAAAGGGAAATAAGCCTTAAAAAAAACGAATGCAGCCACCACATCTAAGAACTGGTAAGCTGCAATATATTACAATATTGCTTTTGGGTTGAATACCACTTTAATTCTAATTTTTAACTCTTCCTGAGTGTGTTATTCTGACACCTGGTCAGACCAGGCAAAGTGAGGCAAAAGACGCAATAAAAAGCTATACCTTTGCATTGCATTCCTGTACATTGACCAAACCTTCACAGAAAATAAAAGAACTCATGAAAGCTTCCATTATTGAACTCATGAAAATGCATACGGCTGCTTCAACTACTTTAAATGATGATCTAAAACAAGTATGCAGAAGAGGTAGGGTTGCCACCTCATCCCTTGAACCGAACACATACTAATTACCCAGGTTCTGTGGCTGATTAAGGTGGCAATTAAACTCACTTGGTGCCTTATCTGCATTAAATTAGCCTCAGAACCTGTGTAATTCATATGTGTTCGGGTTTAAAGGGATGAGGTGGCAACCCTAAGAAGAGGACATCTGTCTTTTCATCAATTTTCCTGATCTGTATATCTATCCCGATTCTCTATCATTGGCTCCAAAAGTACTAAAAGCTAAGGGTTAGTATAACTGTCAGGCTGCTAGTATTTTCAGAGAAGTTACCTGTGTTAAGCCTCATACACACGGTGCAACGAACGTATGAAAACGGTCGTGCGACCGTTCGTTGTACGATCATCCGACCGTTAGTACGCCCGACGTGCGCCGGTCCTACAACGGAAGTTGGATGAGCAAACTAGAAAATTTTGGTTATACCAACAAGCATTCGTACGACCGTTGTATCGAGAAGTTGGTCCAACAAGTTGCACTGTGCAAAACACGCATGCTCAGAAGTCAGGAATGCCCGGAAGTGTCCTACTAACCAAATTACATTCACCTGAGCTTCCTCTTTATACGTTCGTCACTACGTTCGGCTTGGTTGTACGATCGCTATGTCAGTAGGCGAGATACATCAGCCAACATACGATTTGGTCCGTTTGGTCGTACGTCCGTCGCACCGTGTGTACAAGACTTTACTCTCATGTCAGGTTTACCGTAAGCCTTGGGTGATGCTGAGCCTGTTCAGGTCTCAGTGTTCTATGATGCACAGCCACCTAATATTAATGAACTTGTACTCATAGTAAAGAAACAAAACATTATCTGAGTCATATCAGGGAAATATATATTTTGTTTATTGCCCCTTTAATTTCCTTCCACCATTGCTGTATCAAATAATCTGTGTGTATAAATGTATATAGGGTGTAGATTTCAGGGATGATGCATTCATATATGAAATAAATAATACACCACGGCTGCCTAATATAAAAATGTCTAGCATTACTTTGAAAGGAATATGCTGATTACTGTAATACGTGCCTGTGTTTTATTATACATGTAAAGATTTATTTTGTTGTTGTCAGTGTTTGATCGTCAGTAGTCATGAAAGAACAGGAAAACATTTGTAGTAAAATTGTTCTTAGAAGTATGTCAAATAAAGTGCAGAGTCAATGCAAATTATATTAACAATTTTTGAAATATTGAATGTACAAAATCAAATATTCTGAAAGTGTGATTGACTACTTAACCTCTATATCATAGAAATGCTAGTTCTTACCTTGGGTTTTATTGAGGAAACCACATCGGAGATGCTGAATGTCTTTGGAGATGAGGATGTTCTCTGTGACAGGTTGAGTGATGTTGATGTGACTGATCTTGTCCTGGGGAACCAGGAGGAGACGAGGAATGAACATCAGGCAGAGTACCTCCACAGGTGTCCCCTGTCCCTCCTCCTCTCCCACCCTTTGTGTTACAAGGGACAAGATGGTGTTAGAGGAGAAGGAGGAGGGAGATAAGCTGCAGTCTCAGCTGATTACAGGGAGGAGTGTGGAATAAAGACAACAGCAGACCAGCATGAATTGGAGGTCAGGGAGACACTAGTTTGGCAGCCTAAAAAAGTAGAAGACTGCAAATACATACAGATGAGCAGATCATTTAAAGGTCTGTCACATTATAATCCAAAACTCTGACACCTGCAAACTCTTTGCTTAATTATTGAATCTGAGTAATTATTATTTTTTTTATTATACAGTATTTATATAGCACCGGCAGTTTGCGCAGCGCTTTACAATATTAGGGCAGACAGTACAATTACAACACAATTCAATACAGGAGGAGAGCTCGTTAGAGCTTACAATCTAGGAGGGAGGGTTAAATGATACGAAAGGGCAATGATGAGCTGATTGAGAAAATAAGAAGTGTAGTTGTTAGGTGGTGGCAGGATAAGCTTCCCTGAAGAGAAAAGTTTTCAGGGACCGCCTAAAGGTGGATAGATTTGGGGATAGTCTGACAGATTGGGGTAGGGAGTTCCAGAGGATGGGAGAGGCTCGGGAGAAGTCTTGGAGGTGAGTATGAGAGGAGGTGATAAGGGAGCTGGAGAGCAGGAGGTCTTGGGAGGAGTGAAGAGGACGATTAGGTTGGTATTTTGAGACTAGGCTGGTGATGTAGCTGGGAGCAGAGTTATGGATGGCTTTGTAGCTCATTGTTAGTATTTTGAACTTAATTCGTTGGGTGAGTGGCAGCCAATGGAGGGATTGGCAGAGAGGGGTGGCAGACACTGAACGGTTTGTAAGGTGGATGAGTCTGGCAGCGGCATTCATGATGGACTGAAGGGGGGATAGTCTATTTAAAGGTAGACCAGTGAGGAGGGAGTTGCAGTCTAGACGAGAGATGACCAGGGAGTGAATCAGGAGCTTTGTGGTTTCATTGGTTAGAAAAGGACGTATTTTAGAGATGTTGCGATTGTTGAGGCGGCAAGCCTTAGAAAGTGATTGGATGTGGAGTGAAAAGGAGAGTTCAGAATCCAGGATAACACCAAGCGCCCTGACATATAGGGATGGGCGGATGGTTGTGCCATTGCTCTTGACAGAGAAGTCGGGGGAAACGGTACATGGGGGAGGAAATATTATGAGTTCGGTTTTGGACAAGTTGAGTTTGAGGAAGTGGTGTGACATCCAGGCAGATATGTCTGTTAATAAGTTAGTGATGGTGAGGAGACTGATGGAGTGAGTTGGGGGGTGGAAAGGTAGATTTGGGTATTGTCAGCGTAAAATTGATAATGAAAGAACTTGGAACATGTTTTATTATTTTCAATATTACAGAGTACTGTTTATGTCATAATTATGTTTTTAACTTCATCAATTGAATCCTATTTTGAAAAACAAGTATACTGCTGATTAGTGGGTGTTTTTTTAAAATAAATAAATATACAAGTGAGAAATAACCTTAAAGATCCCAAATCTAATTTATTTATTTATTATTATTATTTTTGTTTCAAAAACTCTCCTGTATTATTTTATTTTCTAGTGCAGTTTAAACAAACGGATACACCGTATGCTCTTTTGAAAAAAAAAATTGTATAATAAGCCTTGCTATTCAGGGCTGGTTCTACCTCTAGGCAAACTAGACAGCCGTCCAGGGTGCACTACCCCCTAGGGTGCCTGGCCACTGGTTACCCTACTCCCCATCACCCCCTGCCGGCCTCCGCGCTATGTAGGTTTTAGGTGCGTTGGTGACTGTATGCAGAGGATGCCTGTAACTAACTCAGATGGCAGCCGCCCCGTCCATAAGCAAGTAGTGTCAGAGGGGCAGCACAGCACTGGAGGACTGTGTCCCGATGGAACAGAAGCACACATTGCCTGCATGCTGCTGCCGCTATGATAAAGTCACCTGCTTGTCTCTCCCTCTCTGAGTCTCTGCCTCTGCCCTACGTGATTCCTATACCGAGTCATGTGAACCCCTGACCACGCCATGTCACCGCCGTTCGTGGAGGCTGCTCTCCCTCCCAGCCTGTCCTGTACAGCAGTAGCGTGTACTATAGCCTAATCAGATTGGAGTAGTGGGCGCTCTAGGACTGGCGACAGCTGGAGCCTGGAGCACCAAGGCAGGGTTTGTTCCTGGCACTGGCAGGGTCGTCGGATGCATGTAGAGCCCGGTGAGTGAAGAACGCATGCATTGTATTTGGAATCAGGTAGGTCAGTGTAATGGTCAAGTAGGTCACACGGGTTGCATGGGCAGGGAAAAGGTGATGGAGTTAGGGGCGCAGCTAAGGGGGGATGGCAACATGAGGTTTCACCTAGGGTGTCAAAAATCCTTGCACCAGCCCTGTTGCTAGTGCTTGGTGAATAGCAGTGGAAGCTGGTGATCAATTTTTTTGTGGGGCGGCAAACAAACCCCCCCCCTGCTGTGGCTTCCCCACAGCAGATGGACAAAGCAGTAGGAGAGCAGCCAGGTGGACAGAGCCAGGCTGCATCACGCTCCAATGACAGACATTGCCATCTTTCTTCTACCAGCTCAGGATACACAGCAACTCCATTACTCCTCCTCTCTGCTGCTTATTCGCTCCAACCACTGCCGCACACATCACTTCTCCTCTCAGCCAATTGCGCTCCTCCCATCTCCTGATTGGCTGGGAGGAGAAGCAGGAAGACAATAGCAAATATTAATTTGCTATTTTCACACAACTGGGTGGGCTCCTGGGGTGCAGTGCTCTGCACCCCAAGCCCAACCTTTTTGAAGCCAATTAGAGCCTCAGGCTCTAATCATGTGCTTCAAAATAAGAACTCCCATTGAAATCCGTGCGTACGGCGCCCTGCATGCAGATTAGGGGCCGGGTGCATGGATAAGGGGAGCGGTGCCCCCGCGCCCTAATGAGCGGTCTGCCACTGGTGAATAATCATTAATGTTAGGACATACAGGTGTTTTCTAATTAGTTTGGCCAACATTTTTCTTTTCAGTCTGTCAATACCAGTTTAAAGTTACTATTGCAAACAGAGTTTACTCTGCAATAATAAATGCACATGTGGAATTAAAGCAGTACTAAACCCAAAAGCAAACATTATGTTGCAGATTACCAATTCTTAGATGTGATGGCTGCATTGGTTTTTCTTTTCTAGGTTTTCTTTCTATTTTCATCTTGTGGTCCAGCCAGTAAGGCTGACCATACATTATACAAAATGAGCCCATTCTCCCATCCACACACTCGATGCTTCCCACTGAGCCTTTGTATTCTAACAGTGGGGAGCTTTCCCCGACTATAGAATATAGTGATCAGTATTGACAGCTATAGCCAGATAGGTAGATCAACTTGAACAAGCAGCCTGCCCATACAAGATGCGGCTGTTGTTTTTCAAAAGAACAAACTCTCTTGCAAATGTATCAGTTGCAGGGATGAGACAAACTATTGTCAGGGGTGCTTACAATAGTCACCTTTTATTTATTTATGTGAAACCTTTATTCCAAAAGACAAAAATTGTAGCTATAACTGCTTATAATTAGCTGGGGTTTGGCTTCAACTTGTTAGAATATTTAACACCTTCCCGTCTGGCCTATAGCAGAATGACTGCTAGGCGGTAACTTTACCATCCTGACTAGACATCATATGACGTTCTTCACATTGCGCAGCTCAGAGATAGGGCATGAGCTATGTCCCTAGGACACAGTGCATCCCCACTTACATTAATGAAACTGGCACTTTACCATGTGATCGGCTGTGTCCAATCACAGCTGATCACAAATTTAAACAAACAGCGGTTCCTGTGTAAGGAGGAGAACACAGGAACAGTGAGTTAACTATTTAACACCTATACTACTGCTGTAATGTCCAGGTCACGCTATGCGCTTCCTGCATTTCAATTATAACTCACAGTGTTCTCCCGAGATCATCCCAGGTATGGATTAGAGGGATAAGAGAGATGTGTACAGTGGCGGCTGGTGCTCCAGCCGGGGGGTGGCAAACAAACCACCCAACCCCCCCCCCCAGTACTCACGCAGTTGGGCTCCCAATTGGCGCTCATGCAGAGTACTGAGAGATCGCTCTGGGCGGCCAGGTCCCGAGTCCGGGATCTTCCTGTACATCCTCCCCCCTGCCCGGCCAATACAATCACTTCTCCGCTCAGCCAATTGCACTCCTCCCGTTTCCTGATTGGCTGGGAGGAGAAGCAGGAAGACAATAGCAAATATTAATTTGCTATTTCCACACAACTGGGTGGGCTCCTGGGACGCAGTGCTCTGCGCCCCGAGCCCACCCGTTTTTGAAGCCAAATAGAGCTTCAGGCTCTAATCTTGTGCTTAAAAAAAAAAAACAATTGGAATCCATTCATCCAGCGCTCTACATGTAGATTAGGGGCCGGGTGAATGGGATTAGGCGGCTGATGCCCCTGCACCCCATATGAAGCGGCAGCCACTGGATGTGTACATCCTGTCCACCATCCACAATGACACCTCGTAGAAATTCACAGAAGGTGCGATCTGAGGTTGCCACCTCATCCCTTTAAACCTGAACACATATGACTTACATAGGTTCTGAGGCTAATTTAATGTAGATAAGGCACCAAGTGAGTTTAATTACCACCTTAATCAGCCAAAGAACCTGTGTAATTAATTTGTTATAAAATTTGGTTTTAAAGGGATGAGGTGGCAACCCTAACATGGCCCCATCCAAAAGCCTGAGTGTATCCAAGATAATAATCATTTTCTAGGGGTAACGGGGGATTTAATCGATCAAATGCTACATCCTTTTAGTAGAAAGTCCCTCTACTGGTATAAAAAATTTGCAATTCACATTTTCCATTTAGTCATTTGTAATGCGTATGTCGTCTATCAAAAGTCAACAGAAAGTCCCAGCACCTTCCTCAATATTATAGAAGAAATTGTCACTGTCCTGATCTACCAGCAAAGATCTCTACCAGGAAGCATTTGCTCTGATTGTGTGAGACGACTTAATGGGCAACATTTTGCAGAAAACACTCCATCCACAGAATCAGGAAGAAGACGGCAAAAAAAAAAAAATGTTGGATATGCAGCAGAGGGGGAATTAGGAAAAAATATGAGTTCCCCCTTTTTAACATCCTGGCATTTCCTCATTTCTAATACCTACACTGATCATTTGTCTGCTGCCTCTATTGTCCATGCCTCTACCTTCCACGTTAACTGATCCTGGCCTGTTTGTTGACGATGCCTCTGCTTGCCATCTGGATCGCTTCTAAACCACATTTCTGCCTTCCACCTGAACTGACTCTGGCCTGTTTACCGACAATGCCTCTGCCTGCCATCTGTATTGTTTCTAAACCACGTTTTTGCCTTCTACCTGAGCTGACCTTGGCCTGTTAATCGACCATGTTTTTGCCTGCCACTTGGACTGATCTTTTACCCTTCTTTTACCCTTCTACTGCAGTAGTGGGATGCAAGATAACACAGGGGTCTCACATATGGGAGGGCTTCAGAATGGTGTAGAGAAACCAGTGTTTAGTTTTCTCCTGGTTTTGCAATTCCCAAATTAGGGCCTGGAGACCAGAGGCTTTGAAGATATTTAAGTGGGAAGAAGCATCTACCCCTGTCCCCAGTTTTTCCTGACTGAGGTTCTAAGGTTGATGTTCCTGCCTGCCGCCTGGACCAATACTTTGGCTGTGCTGACCATATCTCTGCCTGCTGTCTGTAGTGACTCTGAACTTTTTAGGTACCATGTTCCTGCCAGCTGCATGGACCAATACTTTGGCTGTGCTGACCATATCTCTTCCTGCTTCCTGTAAGGACCCAGGACATTTTTATGGACCATGTTCCTGTCTGCTGCCTGGACGATTCCTTTGGCTGTTGCTGACCACATCTCTGCCTGCTTCCTGGACCACGCTCTTCCGTGCGGACAACTGCTCTGCTATAACCACAGGTAATCTTTTGTTTACCATTTCTTTAGCTAGGCTGTGAAAAAATCTCACACATGTGGTATCGCCATACTCAGAAGTAGCAGAATATATTTTGGGGTGTAATTCTTGCTATGTCTATGCTATGTTTTAGAAATATCTTATAAATTTACAACTTTCTGTAAAAAAAAAGTTTTAATTTTCTTTCCACGTTTTCCAAAAACTTGTAAAAAAATTAAATGTTCAAAAGACTCATAGTGCCTCATACAATATATACCAGGGCTCGACAAACCCCAGACGACAGGTCGCCATAGCAACCAGAAACTGCGTCCTGGAAAACAGTGTTCTGTCAAAATAGCTGATCCTTCTCTCCCCTCACTATCTCCATTCAGTGAAGAGCTGTTCTCTGCCTAATAAGCTGACAGCTGTTAAAGATAAACAAAAATCTGGGCAGTCTGCCAAGTTTTGCTTCTAAGTGTAAACAATGTATCTCTTGGTTCTTTTATCAAAGGAATGAATTCCGGTCTATAGACGAGGTCAGTTTAACCACTTAGGCCTCATACACACTGGCATTTAAAAAAATGAGCTATGATGTCGGTACTGACGCCAGGAAAAAAGCAGCGTTAAAAACATGATTTTATCAGCGTTATGCATTGACGTCAATGCACGTTTTTCCACGCTAGCTTTCAGCGGCGTTTCTCTGCCTCTATTCAAAGTCAATGGTTCCCTATGGGAGCCCATTGATTTGAATATAAGTCGCACCAGAAATCGGATCATGATGATCTTGCGGTGCGACTTGTATGCTGAGAATCTTGAAGGGGAACCCCCGCAAAAAAAAAAAATTTGCGTGGGGTTCCCCCCAAGAGGTACCAGACCCTTCAGTCTGGTATGGATTTTAAGGGGAACCCCACACAAAAAAAATGGTGTGGGGTCCCCCCAAAATCCATACCAAACCCTTATCCGAGCATGCAGCCTGGCAGGCCAGGAAAGGGGGTGGGGATGAGCAAGCGCCCCCCCTCCTGGACCATACCATGCCACATGCCCTTAACATGGGGGGGTGGGTGCTTTGGGGCAGGGGGCCCTGTGCCCCCCACCCAAGAGCACCTTGCCCCCATGTTGATGAGGACAAGGGCCTCTTCCCGACAACACTGACCATTGGTTGTCGGGGTCTGTGAGTGGGCGGCTTATCGGAATCTGGAAGCCCCCTTTAACAAGGGGGCCTCCAGATCCCAGCCCCCCACCCTATGTGAATGAGTATGGGGTACACTGCCCCTACCCATTCACCTAAAAAAAGTGGAAAAAAAACACACTACACTGCTTTTTAAAATAGTTTATTAAAACAGATCCGGCATCTTCTCCCCTTTCCGGCTCTTCTTTCTTCTGCTCTTTTGCGGGAGCTTCTTTCTTCTGAGGGGTCTTCTATCTTCTGCTCAGTCTTCTGTCTTCTGCTCTTTTGCCGCTGTCTTCTCTGCTGTCTTCTCACTCTTCTTTTCTTCCCATGTTGACTCGTTGCTCTCTCCCACTCCAATGCCGGGTCCGTGCTCTGCAGTGTCTTATATTGGCATGGGGCGGGGCCACCCGCTGATGTCATTCGGGAAACCCAGCCCCCTTATGATGTCACAGGGCAGGGCTGTGGCAAGCAATTTTTTTTTGCGGGGGTTCACCTTCAAGATCCTCAGCACAAAAGTTGCACTGCAAGTCGGATCATCATGATCTGACTTCTGGTGCGACTTATATTCAAATCAATGGACTCCCATAGGGAACCATTAATTTTGAATAGAGGCAGAGAAATGCCTGACGAGGCTTAACACTGTGTATACAGTTAATGTCACGCACCTGGAGGTGGAGTCTGTTTTGTGCAGGAAGCAACCACTCTTACGACCCCAGTTCGGGAAACCCTGATAGAGCAGACAGAGGGTTCCAGAGCACAGGGGGGCACGAGGGCTGGACAGGAACACTGATGGTGAGATGGGTAGATCAGTGGCTCATGCAATCCGTAGAGTAGTGAGGCATGCTGAAGTTGGCAACTGGCTGGCAAGTGGTACAGAAGGTGCAGGCTGAAGAATCGTCAGGTACAGGCAGGGTCGTTAACAGGCAGGCAGTGAAGTACAAAGGGGTCAGGCAGAAGAGTCGTTGTGGGCAAGCTGGGGGTCGGTGCAGGCGGAGGTCAATCAAAGTCAAACAAGCCAGGTCACAGGAACAGATCAGGATACAAGTACAAAGTACAGGTTGCTCTCAGGAACACACTAACGCTGTAGGACGGACAGCACCGGCTGCTGGGTCTTGCAGGTTTAAATAGGGCTGTTTGGGGGCCATTCCCGGCGCGTGCGCAGGAGCACGTGAGCACAGGTGTGCGCACAATCGCAGAAGTTCGCAAAAAGCACCAATGCCCCCTAACATTGCCCCCCCCAAGGGGCAGCCTCAAGATGTCTCGCCGGGCACCAACTTCCAGGCAGTTTCTTTTAAAGGTTCAGATCAGCTCGGCAGCATGGATATTGGACTCCGGTTCCCAAGAATTTTCCTCAAGGCCATAACCTTTCCACTTCACCAAGTACTGGGTTACGTTACCCCTCTTCCGGCAATCCAAGATGGCCTCAACCTCGAACTCCTCCTCTCCATTTACAAGAAATGGTTCTGGTGGGCCCTTTTTCCATCCCGGGAAGGGATCTGGAGGGACTGGTTTGAGTAAAGACACATGGAAAACTGGGTGCACACGTAAGGAGGGAGGTAGGACCAGTTCATACGTCACCCTGTTCACTTTTCTTTTTACCAGGAAGGGCCCGACAAATCTGGGTCCCAGCTTCCTTGAAGGACAAGCAAGTTTCAGATTTCTGGTGGCCAACCAGACCAAGTCACCCGGCTTAAGTTCCAGCTCTCCCCGTCTTTTCCTGTCAAAAGCTTGTTTAGTAAGTTCCGTGGTTCTGGAAAGTGTGTCCTGCAGGAGTTGGGTATTTTCTCTGAAGAAATTCAAAGTTTCCTGTACTGCCGGTACAGTACTTTCAGAAGCCAAGCCAGGTAGAAAGGTTGGGTAGAAGCCGTAATTCGCACAGAACGGGGACTGTTTGGTGGCCGAGTGGACAGTGTTATTGAAGGCGAATTCGGCCAATGGTAATAGTCAGGCCCAGTCTTCTTGAGAGAACGAGGAGAAACACCATAGATACTGTTCCAGAGTCTGGTTTGTTGTCTCAGTTTGGCCATTCGTCAGTGAACAGTTCAATTTTCAATGCTGAACACAGAGCCCTCCAGAATCTGGAGGTGACCTGGACCCCACGATCTGACACAATACTAAGCTGTATCCCGTGGAATTGGACAATTTCCCGGATGAAGATTTCCGCTGCTTCTGCAGCCGTAGGTGTACCCTTCATGGGCAAAAAATGGGCCATCTTGGTCATGTAATCCACGACCACAAAGGTGGTATTAAAGCCCTTGGACGGGGGTAGTTCCACAATAAAGTCCATAGCTATCCGGGTCCAGGGACGCTCAGGTACAGGGAGTGGATTCAAAAGACCCCAAACCTTGGCTTTGTCTGTTTTGTTTTGTGCACAAGTAGCGCACATGCTCACATATTTCCTGCAGTCTTCTTCTGCCAGCGGCCACCAGAAAGAGCGTGAGAGCAGCTCCAAAGTTTTATGGGCTCCAAAGTGCCCCGCCAGCTTGTGGTCATGGTATAGTTCCAAGACAGTGTGGCATTGCTCCACCGGTATGAAGACTCGCTGACCGTACCCCCATAGCCCGTCCTTCACTGACAACCTGGGATCCCGAGAGCCGGTTGAGCCGGCAAGGGACCGTCTAATCTGTGCCAGCAGATCCTCCTGGGACAATAGGAAATTTTGTGATGGAAGGATGGTATCTAGAGGACCACAGTTGCTGGGATCATTGAACGTTCTCCAAAGGGCATCAGGTATAACGTTCTTTGACCCTGGCCTGTAAGTTAAGTGAAACAAGAACCTAGAGAAGAAAAGTTCTCAACGGGCTTGACGTGGTTTCAGCCTTTTGGCCTTTCTCAGATATTCCAGGTTCTTGTGGTCTGTATATATCAAAATAGGGTGTGTGGCTCCTTCGAGCAAGTATCGCCATTCTTCAAGTGCCGAATTGATGGCCAAGAGTTCTCTATCCCCTACGTCATAATTCTTCTCCGGAGCTGTTAATTTCCTAGAGAAGAACGTGACTGGATGGAGCAGAGCCTTGGAGCCCTGTCTCTGGGAGAGAACTGCCCCCACAGCGGTCTCTGAAACCTCCACCTCCAGGACGTAGGGAAAGGATGCTTTAAGTTGGGCGCTGCCGTGAACAGCCCTTTTAGAGTCTGGAAAGCCGTTTCTTCTGCCTCGGTGGTCCACTGAAAATGAGTGTTTTGTTTTGTGAGCTGCGTGATTGGAGCAATGATGGCGGAGAACCCCTTTATGAATTTTCTGTAAAAGTTTGCAAAGCCCACAAAACGTTGGACCCCTTTCCTGTCTGTAAGCGCCAGCCAATCAAGGATAGTAGAGACCTTCTGGGGGTCCATTGTGATACCGGTCACTAAGAGAACTAGTCCCAGGAAGTGAATGCTGGTTTGCTCAAAAGCACACTTCTCCACTTTGGCATAGAGCCTATGCTGCCGGAGGCAGCTCAGGACCTTGATGACATGTTCTCTGTGTTCCTTAAGGGAGGAAGAGAAGATCAGGATATCGTCTAAATATATGATGGCGAACAGATCTAAAAAGTCCCGGAAGACGTCACTCACAAAGTGCTGGAACGTGGCGGGGGCATTGCACAGGCCGAATGGCATAACCAAATACTCATAATGCCCGAAGCGAGTACGGAAGGCGGTTTTCCATTCATCGCCTTCTCGGATGCGGACCAGATTATAGGTACCCCGTAAATCAAGCTTGGTGAAGGCGATGGCAGAGCCTAGTCTTTGGAATAGTTCAGGAACCAGAGGTAGGGGATAACGTTTTTTGACTGCTATCCGGTTTAATTCCCAGTAGTCTATGCAGGGACGTAAAGAATGATCCTTTTTCTCTATGAAAAATATGCCCGCCCTTGCAGGGGATGTGGAGGGTCGGATGAATCCCTTTTCTAGATTGTTGTCTAGATAGGCCTTGAGGGCCGCCAACTCAAGTTCTGACAAGGGATAAATCCTCTCAAAGGGCACTTTAGCTCCCGGTAGAAGCTCAATTGCGCAGTCATATGGACAGTGAGGTGGGAGTTTCTCAGCCCCCTTTTTACTAAACACGTCCAGGTATCCATGGTAGACAGATGGAACAGACAGACGGGTTTCAGGATCCGAGTCCATGTCCAAACAGCCCAATGTGGGTGCAAATTCCTCGACCCGTTTTAGGCAATGCTGCCAGCACTATGGGGATTGGAACTTGATGGTCCCGGCGGTCCAGTCTATATCAGAGCTGTGTACCCAGAGCCAGCGCAGGCCCAGGATGATGGGGAACAGAGGAGACGCTATGGCGTCCAACAAAAGAAGTTCATGGTGGTCGTCGGCTGTGGTGGCAGGTAGTGGGATGGTCTCATGAGTCACCAAACCCGACTTAATGGGGGATTCATCGGCCAGGTGGATGACGAATTATGGGTCTTCGGCCGAAGAGGAATCTGTTGGGAAGCTGCAAAGTTCTCATCCATAAAGCAGCTACAAGCTCCAGAATCAATTATAGCTACCACTTGAATAATCTTTCCTGGAAGCTGCAGGGAGAGAGAAAGCACAAGGTGAGAGACTTGGTGGGGAAAACTGGACACATCACTAATGGAGGCTGATACACATTTACCGCGCTTGGCAGGGCAGAATCTCACCATATGTCCGGGTTCCCTGCAGTACAAACATAAATTCAAAGCGAACCTCCGCTGTCTCTTCTCAGGGGTGAGAAAAGGGCTTAGGAGCCCTATTTGCATAGGTTCGGGGGTATCCGGAGGAGAGGAGAAGGAGGTTTCAGAGGCAAAGGAAGCCGGTCTAGGATAGACAGGGACTCGGGGTAACATCCAGGTGGGACATGAAGATCCCAGAGCCCTTTCAGCATGGCGCTCACGGAGACACCAGTCAATCTGGATTGCTAGGTTGATAAGGGCATCCAGCGTTGAAGGTACCCCCACACGGGCCAGCTCATCCTTGAGGTGTTCTGAGGCAGAACTGATAGCAGAGTGCGGCATCGTTCCAAGCCGTATCTGCACCCCAACGCCTAAACTCTGTTACGTAATCCTCCGCAGAGCGGCGGCCTTGCTGAAGGGTGTGTAGTGCAGCTTCCGCCGTGGCCGCCTGGTGAGGGTCTTCATATAAACGGGCCATGGCTTGAAAGAATAGAGCCATGGTAGAGACTTCTAGGGCTCTCTGCTCCCATAGACGGTGGGCCCATGCTTGGGGCTCTTCCTGTAACAAGGTGATGACCAGTCCCACTTTTGTAGCTTCTAGCGAGAAGGTGCGGGGCTGGAGGCCAAAATAAAGCTTGCAGGAGTTACGGAAGGCCTGGAACTTGTGACGGTCCCCAGAAAACTTGTCCGGTAGGGGAACCTTGGGCTCCGCTGGTAGGGCCACAATGGTGCGTCCAGCGGCATAGCTGCCTCCAGTAGCCGTGGGTACAGAGTGCTCCTGAACCCGTTCTTCCAGCTGGGTGTAGCCGTCTTGAAGGCTCTTAACTGCCTGTGTCAGGCCAGCTAAGTGAACACACAGGTCGTCCATAGCAGAGGGTGCTCCCTGCACAGACTCAGACATGGCTATCCGTTGCTGTCACGCACCTGGTGGTGGAGTCTGTCTTGTGCAGGAAGTAACCACTCTTACGCCCCCGGTTCGGGAACCCCTGATAGAGCAGACAGAGGGTTCCAGAGCACAGGGGGGCACGGGGGCTGGACAGGTGAGATGGGTCCATCAGTGGCTCGTGCAATCCGTAGAGTAGTGAGGCAGGCTGAAGTCGGCAACTGGCTGGCAAGCGGTACAGAAGGTGCAGGCTCAAGAATCGTCATGTACAGGCAGGATCGTTAACAGGCAGGCAGCGAGGTACAAAGGGGATACCCCATGTGTGAGACTTTTTGGGAGCCTATCCGCGTATGGGACCCCGAAAAACCAATCACCTTCTTAAGGATTTCTAAGGGCAAAAATGTATGCCTTCACCCCACACTACCTATCACAGTTGTGGAGGCCATGAAAGGCCCAGATAGCAAACCTTCCCCCCAAAATTACCTCATTTTGTTCTCTCCATTTTGGAAAGTAGAAACACCAAGCTAGTTGCTGAGAGGCATGTTGAGTCCATGGAATATTTTATATTTTGCCACAAGTTTCGGGCAAATGACAATTTTTTTTTCCACAAAGTTGTCACTAAATGATATGTTGCCCGAACATGCCATGGGGATATGTGAAATTATACCACAAAATACATTCTGCTGCTTCTTCTGAATATGGAGACACTACATGTGTGAGACTTTTTGGCGGTCTGGCCACATACAGGACCCTGAAAACCAATCACCGCCTTCATGCTTTCTAAGGGCATAAAATGGTGATTTTATCCCTCACTCTCTATCACAGTTTTTGAGGCCATGGAATGCCCAGATAGCACAACCCCCCCCCCCAAAATGACTCCATTATGGAAAGTAGACACTCCAAGCTATGTGCTGAGAGTATTTTCCAGCCTCGCTTTTTGTCACAAAGTTTTGAAATTTGAAAATAGAAAAAAAAAATGTTCCGTTTATTTCTTCATTTTCCAAAACAAATGAGAGCTGCAAAATATGCACCATGCTATTTACTTTCGCGCCACGCATCCTACTTTCCATTTGGGGGGGCATTTGTGCTATCTTGACATTTCAGGGCCTCCAAAACCGTGATAGGTAGTGAGGAGTAAAATCACCATTTTATGCACTTAGAAAGCCTGAAGACGGTGATTGGATTTTGGGGTTCTGTACTTGGCTAGTTCCCAAAAAGTCTCACAAGTGGGGTATCCCCATACTCAGGAGAAGCAGCAGAATGAATTTTGGGGTGTACTTTCACATATACCCACGGCATGTTTAAGCAATATATCATTTAGTGACAACTTTGAAAGAAAAAAAAGTCATGTCCCCGAAACTTGTGGCAAGATATAAAATATTCCATGGACTCAACATGCCTCCTCAGCAAATAGCTTGGGGTGTCTACTTTCCAAAATGGGGTCATTGGTCATTTGGGGGGGGGGGGTTGCTATCTGGGCATTTCATGGCCTCCACAACTGTGACAGATAGTGTGGGGTGAAGGCATAAATGTTCACGCTTAGAAAACCTGAAGGCGGTTATTTGGTTTTTGGGGTCTCGTAAACGGATAGGCTCCCAAAAAGCCACACACATGGGGTATCCCTGCACTCAGGAGAAGCTGCAGAATGTATTTTGGGATGCAACTCTACACATACCCATGGCATGTGTGAGTAATATATATATATTTTTTTTGTAATTTTTCAATCACTTGCAACAAAAAAATAAAATATTCCAGGGACTCAACATGCCTCTCAGCAAATAGCTTGGGGTGTCTACTTTCCAAAATGTCATTTGGGGGGTTTTGAACTGTCCTGACATTTTATGCCCAACATTATAAGCCTATGCCACACATCACCCACCAAGTCTTTTCTGACACTTTTTGTTTACATAAACAAATACTTTTTTGTTGCTAGAAAATTACTTTGAACTCCCAAACATTATATATTTTTTTAAAGCAGAGACCCTACAGATTAACCACAACCGTACCTGGCACGAAAACCCCCTTCCCAGAGACGAAATTTTTTTATATATTACAAACCCTCAAGTTTCATTAAAAGATCGTTGTTTTTTCATAAACAAATACATTTGTTTTTCACAGTCTTTTCTGAACCACCCACTACACACCGTATCCGAATATTACAACCCGTATTTTACAGTCCTGTCAAGTTTTGGGGGGTTTACTGTAAAACCTTTCATCTGTGGGGTTCGATAAACGACTCTCCGTACAACTCAGGGACCTTATAAAATAAAAAAACAACGTTCACTAACTTTTTAATGTTTTTTTTATATATATATAATGAGTGTGTACGGTACCCATACACATCTCAACGTAGGGTTTTATGTAAGACGTCGAAGAGGACTCACGTCCCTATGGGGTACACACAC
>BLSH010096191.1:263094-274857 GCA_018402905.1 Glandirana rugosa | reverse complement strand
CATTGGCAGTGAAGGGGTTAACCTGGGGGGAGAGCTAGGGGTTAACTGTGTTCCCTGGGTGTGTTCTTACTGTGGGGGGGCTGGCCTAACATGGGCATGAGAGATCTAACTGATCCCAGTGACAGGGATCAGTAGATCACTCATGCCCCTACTAACAGAGCGGGGAACCACCGTGTTTACATCGGCAGTTCCCCGTTCTTTCCCTGTGGCCGCTCACCGCGGCCCGCCGGCGGACAACGGGGCCGCCCGAGCCGCGGGCACACTCCTCAGGAGTGCGGCGGGCGCGCGCCCCTAGTGGCTGTTCGCATATCACCGCCTTTTTACGGCGATTCGCGCTCAGCATCCCGACTGCCGCTGTGATAACACGGCACGCGGTCGGGAAGTGGTTAAAGTGGTTGTAAACCCAAAAAAAACCCCTGCAAAACAAAGGCATAAAGAGCTAGTATGCATTGCATACTAGCTCATTATGAAATACCTTAGAGCGAAGGTGTTGAATCTGTGCCCACACACTGCTGTGACTGGCGACATGTCTCCCGGAGTTATTTCCAGATTCACGGGCTCCGGGGCTGTGATTGGCTGGAACCGCAATGACGTCACTCATGACGCGAGCTGCCGGTCACGGCACGGGCCCTGAAGAAACGATATGAGGAGGCTGCTTCTTTAGTGTGCATGCGCCGATGATGGTGCAGATGTATTTGGTAAATGTCTCCTAAACCATGTAGGTTTAGGAGATATTTACAGTACCTACAGGTACACCTTACTATAGGCTTACCTGTAGGTACAAGTGGTGTAACTTTGTTTACAACCACTTTAAAGTGGACTTATAATCAAATGTTAACAGTCTTGCTGGAAGGGAGCAAAAGTAGAAGATCAGTACTGGTCTTCCCTGAAGAAGGCATTGCTATGGGTTCTTTTTTATGTTGATTATAGGCGTAGTGGTATGGTCACATAATCTCCTCTGCAGGGTACATATCTCAGCCAGTCTATTACTATAACAATACTGTAAACAAGACAGCGGCCCCTAAACCATGGCATGTGGGCTTGTTACAGTCTCTTGGTTGCCATAAACCATCATTAGCCATTAGAACAGTTCCTTCCACGTACCAATGACCTACTACAGCTGATGACTGATGCCAGGAATTAAACCCACTGTGGCTGGAATTTATTGCACCCACTGACCACTGATGCCAGACATTTATTACTTACACTGACTTCCAATGCCTGTGTATTGTTTGCTACCACTTACTGAGGGCGTTTTTACTCCCACTGATATCTAATGCAAAGGCACACTTCTTTAAAAGGGGTAATCTTAGGAACACATTGTATATGCAAATGTTTGATTAATATATGGTAGGAAATTAAGCCATGCAAAAAAATATCCTGATTCTGTATTTTTTTTCTATATATTTTTTTACATTCTTTTGTACTATCACCCATGTTAGTGTAGTATACTTAGACTCTTGAAATGCTAAAGATATTTTTGGTTTTCTGTATTTCTAGAAGAGTACACACATGGAAGACCACAGTTATTTAAACTCCAGTCAAAGATTTCAAGCATCTTACAGTACATAAGCTATTCTCACAAGACCAGCCTAAGCCTCACTGCTGAAAAACATTGAGTAGGACAGAGCAGTTGGTGGTGTAGGAGAGCAGTAATGTTCTCAATCCCCCAGTCTTATTCCACACGCTCTCTCTGCTCTCTGACATGCCTCTTCCGATGGTTGCTAGGCAACCTAAATAGAACCACTCTGCATGGGTTCCAATGTGCTAGACAGACTTATATTTTTCATAGCAAATCTGTCAGGTTTGGAATCATTTAGAAAGAGGGAATATGTGCCCTGCATCAAGATGACAATCTGAACTGAACCATAGCCTTTTCCTTTAGATCAATGTCTTTTAAATACATAGAACAGAGCTAAGATTTCTCAGGACTAGAACGGTATGTGCCCAATTTGAATTTATTTTTAGCATGCCACTTTGATTCCTGAACAGAGTAAAACACTGCCCCACTGTGTGTATTACAGTAATTGATCAAATGAAGATAAATTATAGCAGACAATCCTCAGGGGGAAAGGCATAACAGAAGCATGATCTAGTACAAAAGAAGAATAAGGTTGGATGCAGTCTATATAAAACGTGTGTGTGAAATCCAATCTATATCATGCATTCTGTACTTTAAAAACTGGTGATGGCTGTTATTACTTAATCTCCATCAAGCTAATCTGCTCATATTTTGCTATTCCTGGTTCATCGTGTCTCTTTACCAGCATGCTAATGCAGTTTTCAAGTGAAACCTTTCAGTTTTCATTACATACCTTATGTCAGAGAAATGGTAATGAAGATCCGAACGATTGTTCCAATAGAAATCGTAACGTTTGTTGCAATCGGAACGATCATACGCAGGTACGCATGTGCAACAATACGAGACAACACATACGCAGGTGCAATCGGGGCGCTCGGTGCGTCCAATGAGCAAGGAGGGAGCCCTATTTAAGGCAACCCCTGACTGTAGCAAATCGCTGGATTGTCTTCAGTCTCTCTTGCACCTGCACCAGTATTCTGTTCCTGTGATTCCTGTTGTGACCCGGCTTGCCCTTTGGACCTGCTTCTGCTCTGCTCCCTTGGCTTTTGATCCCGGCTCTGTTCCTGACTACGGCTTGCCTTCTCCAGTGCTTGAACCTCGGCCTGCTAACGGACTTTGCTACTGATCTCCTGTGATTGACCCCTGGCTTGCTTTACGGACTTGCTACTGGTCTCCTATATCCCGCTGCTGATCACCTGTGTATGACCTGGCCTGTCCACCTGATTATTGTTCCGGTTACCAGCTCCACCTGCAGTATGGACGTGCACCCCATCCAGGCGTTTATTGCTGTTCCAGTACTTTGGGTCAAGTCTACACCTGCTGTTGGTAACCCATGCTTCTCTACGCACCGTACCTCCTGTATCATCCTCAGGGGTATAATGTGTTTAGCAGCAAGGGGCTCCCTCTCAGCATTTCAGCTTCAGGATCAGGTACGTTCCATGACAGTACGATCCAGCCATGTCAGAAGCCGACAGAGGTGGCTCCCCTCTCGAGGCCCTATGTCAGCAAGTTACGGCCTTGACCCAAGCGGTTCAGTGGTTACAAGAGGGGTACTTCGAGTTAGAGGGTTGCCTCCAGCACATGACTGTTACATCCGTTCCTGCTGATGCAAGTGCACCCTCAATAAGCTCGTCCACAGCTTCATCGCCACAAGGGAACCCTACGATGCCTGTGCTCTCTCCAGCTCCCGAACCCAGGGTTACGACTCCTGAGTGATTTCTGGGCGATTGGAAAAAGTTCAAGGCCTTCAAGAACGCCCGTCTCCTGTACCTGGCCCTGCAACCAAGGACATTTTCCACTGAAACCGTCAAAGTGGGATTCATTATTTCCTTGCTATCTGAGGAACCCCAGGCCTGGGTACATAATCGACCGGGTGGAATGAGGCTGCTCTTAAATATCATTTCCGGCAGGGGCTCTCAGAGACTCTTAAAGATGAGCTGGCCAGAGTTGAAACTCCCACTACTTTGGAAGGCCTGATCCAGCTATCCATCAAACTGGACAGGCGCCTGCGGGAGCGACGGTCCGAGCGACTTCGCACCTCTCCACCCTCCTGGATGCTTCACAAAGTTGTTCCTGCTCCTCCACCTGCTCCAGGTCTGAATACATCCACAGCCCCTGAAGTCGAACCAATGCAGCTGGGTGTGATCTGCTTACCACTCACTCCGGAGGTGAAGCAACGTCGCCGACGGGCCAACCTGTGCCTCTACTGCGGGGGGTGCCGGTCACTACTTGCTGTACAGTAAGACCTAGTAAGTCGCCCCCACACCATGTAATGAACTTTCAAGTCGCTGGTCCTTCCTGTCGCCCTACAGGTGGCGGGAGAGGAGGTCCGGCTTCTGGTGATTATTGACTCCGGGGCCTGCAGCTGCTTTCTGGACTGTACGCTGGCAGAGAGACTCCGCATTCCTCTTCACAACAAGCAGCAGAGTCTCCAGGTCCACCTCGCTGATGGTTCTCTACCCTGTTCGGGACCCGTCACGCAAGAGACCAAGCCCATCTTCACCACCACCGACTCGGGTCATCAAGAGTTCCTACGCTTTGACATTATCAGCTCCCCCATGTTTCCCATCATTCTGGGACTTCTTTGGCTACAGACCCATGACCCTCAAATAAACTGGTCCAATAAAGAAGTCTTGTTCTCCTCTACCTACTGTTCCCAGCACTGTATTGTTTATGTTCCCAAAAGACCCGCCACGTGTCTAGCCATCCAGTCCAGCACACACCCAGAGGTTCCGGCGGAGTATCAAGAATTCATGGATGTTTTTGATAAGTGGGGAGCTGACACATTACCACCCCATCGACCCTATGACTGCAGATAGAACTGCTACCCGGGGCAGATATCCCATTTGGACAAATATTTCCCTGATCAGAGGTTGAACTGGAGGCCCTGCAGGATTACATCGATGAGAATCTGGAGAAAGGGTTTATTCGTCCCTCCTCATCCCCAGCAGGGGCTGGTATCTTCTTTGTGGAGAAAAAAAGACGGCACCCTCCGTCCCTGTGTGGACTATAGAGACCTTAACAAGATCACAGTGAAGAACCGCTACCCCCTTCTGCTCATTCCAGAACTTTTTCAAAGGTTCCGGACAGCTCAGATCTTCACTAAACTGGATCTAGGAGGAGCCTACAAGCTTGTTCGGATCCGTGAAGGTGATGAGTGGAAGACAGCCTTCAGAATGCGCTTTGGGCATTATGAGTACCTGGTTATGCCATTTGGACTATGTAATGCACCCGCAACCTTTCAACATCTGGTTAATGACATCTTTCAGGAATTTCTGGATCACTTTGTAATCATCTACCTTGACGATATTTTGATTTTCTCCGCTACCTTGGAACTTCACTGCACTCATGTCAAAAGAGTGCTTGCCACCTTCAGGAAACATGGACTGTATGTCAAGGCGGAAAAGTGTGACTTCGAGAAAACCTCCATCCAGTTCCTGGGCCTGGTTATCTCCACTGGGGGCATTTCAATGGACCCCCAGAAAGTGAAAGCAATCCTGGACTGGCCGGTCCCTTCTGACAAAAAGGGGGTTCAGCGATTCATTGGATTTGCCAATTTCTACAGGAGATTTGTGAAGGGGTTCTCTGCCATCATTTCACCCATTACACAGTTGACTCGACACCAGGTCCGGTTCCCCTGGTCCCCTGAAGCCCAGACCGCCTTTGACAAGCTTAAAGCCCTGTTCATCTCGGCACCGGTACTTCAGCACCCTGATCCAACACTGCCCTATGTGTTGGAAGTGGACGCCTCAGAGATAGCAACTGGTGCAGTACTATCCCAACGTCAAGGACCTAAGGCTCTTCTGCACTCCAGAGCCTTTGCTTCCCGGAAGATGACCCCCCCAGAGAGGAATTATGACATTGGGGACCAGGAACTTTTGGCCATAAAATTTGACTTGGAAGAATGGAGAGACCTATTGGAAAGAGCAGCTCACCCTATCATGATTCTTACTGACCATAAGTACCTGGAGTATCTTAGGACTGCAAAGTGGTTAAGACCCCGACAAGCCAGATGGGCTCTCTTCTCCAGGTTCAACTTCCACATCTCCTATAGGCCTGGCTCCAAGAATGGGAAAGCTGATGCCTTGTCCCGGATGTTTCCTGATACTCCTGAGGCTTCTGAACCTGAGGCCATCCTGACGACACAACATTTTTCCTCATCCAGCCCGATGTAATGTCTGCTATCCGGCAGGCCTCCAGCCTGTTCAGAAACAGAGGCATCCGGGCTGATGAGAGAAGGTTTATTGTGGGCCCAGGACAAGATTTTTGTCCCCCCAGCCAATAAGATTACAGATCCTGAGGACATTTCATGATCACAAGCTTGCTGGGCATTTTGGGATACAAAAGACCTCCAAGCTCATTCAGCGCTCCTTCCGGTGGCCTAATTTGAAACAGGACTGTAAGAACTATATCAGCTCTTGTACAGTGTGGCAACGAAACAAGGGCTCCAACACCAAGTCCTGGGGCCCTTGCCTATTCCTGAGCAACCATGGAAGAAGGTTTCAATGGACTTTATTGTTGATTTACCCCCCTCAGAGGGTTTCACTACCATCTTGGTGGTAGTGGATCGCCTTTCTAAGATGGCACACTTTTTGCCCATGATTGGTACTCCTACAGCCTCCGAAACTGCAAAGATCTTCATCAAGGAAATTGTCAGGCTGCATGGAGTACTAGACAACATCGTGTCTGATAGAGGTGTTCAGTTTACCTCTAAATTCTGGAAAGATCTTTGCAAGTCCCTATCCATCGAGGTATGCCTCTCATCAGCCTACCACCCGCAGAGCAATGGTCAGAGAGGACCAATCAAAAGGTTGAACAATATCTGCGATGTTTCTCCACCTGCTTGCAGGATGATTGGGCCTCACTCCTTCCATGTGCAAAATTCGCATACAATAATTCCATTCACTCTGCTACCAATCAGTCACCTTTTTGGGCCAATTATGGGTTCCATCCCTCCTTCTTGCCCAATATCATACCGGAGGCATCAACTCCCGCTGCACAGGACCAAATTAACTTCCTCCAATCAAATTATCTACGTCTCCAGGAGGCCATGAAAGAAGCACAAGAGAGCTATAAGAAATTTCATGACGGGAAGGAAGGAGAACCCAGCATTCAAAGTTGGAGTTTGGTTATTGGCCTTGAATCTTTGACTTGCTTGTCCCTCATGGAAGCTGGGGCCTAGATTCATTGGGCCCTTTGAAATCAAGGGGATAATAAACCCCGTGGCCTTTGAACTAGCTCTTCCCAGTTCATAGAAGATTCATCCTGTGTTCCATGTATCCCTACTAAAGCCCGCAGTGCCAAGCCCTTTTCCGGGAAGAGAGGAAGTACCACCGCCTCCTATCATAATTGAAGGTGAGACTGAATTCGAGGTGGAGACCATGCTGGATTGTAGAAAGAGAGGCAGACAATACAATACCTGGTAAAAAATGGAAGGGGTACCCACAGTAAGATAATTCCTGGGAACCTGCTAGCAACGTACATGCACCACGCCTGATTCAAGCCTTCCAGAACAAGTATCCGGAAAAATGGGCCAGTATGGGCATCCAGAGGCTGCCCCTTGGGGGGGGCACTGTCAGAGAAAAGGTAATGAAGATCCGAATGATCGTTCCAATAGAAATCGGAGCGTTCATTGCAATCGGAACGATCGTTCCAATCGGAACGATCGTACGCAACAATATGGGTCAACGCACATGCTGGCACAATCGGGGCGCTCGGCGCGTCCCATGAGCACGGAGGGCGCCCTATTTAAGGCAATCGCTGGATCGTCTTCAGTCTCTCTTGCACCTGCACCTGTATTCTGTTCCTGTGACTCCTGTTGTGACCCGGCTTGCCCTTTAGACCTGCTTCTGCTCTGCTCCCTTGGCTTTTGATCTCGGCTCTGTTCCTGACCACGGCTTGCCTTCTCCAGTGCTTGTGGCCTGCTAACGGACTTTGCTATTGATCACCTGTGTTTGACCCCTGGCTTGCATAACGGACTTGTTACTGGTCTCCTATATCCCGCTGCTGATCACCTGTGTATGACCCGGCCTGTCCGCCTGATTACTCTGTTCCGGTTACCAGCTCCACCTGCAGTACGGACGTGCACCCCAGCCAGGCATTTATTGGTGTTCCGGTACTTCGGGTCAAGTCTACACCTGCTGTTGGTAATCCATGCTTCTCTATGCACCGTACCTCCTGTATCATCCTCGGGGTATACTGCATTTAGTCGCAAGGGGGTCCCTCTCAGCATTTCGGCTTCAGGATCAGGTACGTTCCATGACACCTTATGATCGACCCAGTGACATCATTACTGTTTTTTGTGCTTCTCTATGCAATGCAAGCAGATCATGGCTGGCGGGACACAGCACTCTTATAGTTATACAAATAAACAAATGCTTTGATTGGTAGGATGTAAGTCTAGAGGATTGGGTGTTTCTAAATTGGCTGCATTAGCATGCAGACCACCCAGGTAATAAATGCCCACATATGATGTTGAGTCTCCATGACTGTAGAAGTTAAATCCAGTAAATGAAAGGGACGGGCCAAGGGCAGTAAGACTGGACAAGAAGGGGCTGTATTAATTCTGGACATCCACTAGCCAGGAAATGAGGCAGACTCTACCCTACATTCTGCAGCTTCTAATGCACACTGTGAAAAGTTCACAGTGCGTAGAGAAATTAAGAGTAAGCATTTTAAGTACAGCAGAGAAGTCTGTACAGTTGTGCAAAACTGAAGGTACAGTAAGGTTGGAATTTAGCTTTCATGTTACTTGATGTTTTTTGTCCTGTTTTATGTATAAAATCGTATATATCGGTGATGTATCTTTGAGATTCAGAAGCTTAAGATTTAAATCAAATTTCTATAAAACCTAAAACCACCTTTGATTTGTATCTCTGCATCTTTAGAATACGTATTTTTTTTATTGATCTCCGATTTTACATTTCAGATATCTTCTTTCAGATCAAGTCCAATCAATAAGTGAAAACAATCAACGATCTGCTGGTGCCAGCTAGGAAACAATGCTGCTGCACTAAAGTGTGCTTTATTATACATTTAGTGGCATTTACTGCATTGCAGCTAGATGCCAAACAGCTCCACACATGTGGGGTCTGCTTCCTAAAGCCAGTGCTGTTCAGGTTCCTATCACTGCTCAATTCCTGCCATCAGATTCAGCCTTCCTGGGCAGGTCTGGATGTGATTTATGTCTTTGAGACACCTCTTAGTGCTAACATATTGATGCAATAGTCTTTATGTAATTGGGAAATGGCGAGGAGCCTATAACCTAATACCATAAGTAATAAACCTTAATTTCATATGTAGGGGTTTTCCTAGACATTTTTTCAGTAAGTGAGGAAAAAAATAAAAGATGACGTAAAATGGTATTGAAACATTTTTTCAAATGTTTATTAACCACTTCACCCCCGGAAGAATTTCCCAGTTTAGGACCAGGGCACTTTTTGCGATTTGGCACTGCGTCGCTTTAACTGACAATTGTGCGGCCGTGCGACGTTGTACCCAAACAAAATTTGCGTCCTTTTTTTCCCACAAATAGAGCTTTCTTTTGGTGGTATTTGATCACCTCTGCGTCGTTTCTGATCACCGCTATAAACAAAAGAAGAGCGACCATTTTGCAAAAATAAAAACTAATTTCTTACTTTTTGCTAAAATACAAATCCAAAAAAAATATATAAAAATTTTTTTTCACCGGTTTTGGCTGATTTATATTCTTCCTCATATTTGTGATAAAAAAAAAATCGCAATCGGCGTTTATTGATTGGTTTGCGCAAAAGTGGTCGCGTTTACGGATGGTGAGAATTCATTTCTGGGGTTATTATTTTTTAATTTTTTTTTACTAGTAATGGCGGCGATCTGCGATTTTTAGCGGTACTGCGATATTGGGGCGGACATGTCGGACATTTTTTACACTGTTTTGGGACCATTGACATTTATACAGCGATCAGAAATTTAAATGTCCACTGATTACTGTATAAAAGTCATTGGCAGTTAAGGGGTTAACCTGCAGGGTGTAGTGAAGGGGTTAACTATGTTCCCTGGGTGTGTTCTAACTGTGGGGGGGGGGGTTGGGCTGCCATGGGCATGAGAGATCTAACTGATCCCAGTGACAGGGATCAGTAGATCACCCTTGCCCACACTGTCAGAATGGGGAACCGCCGTGTTTACATCGGCGGTTCCCCGTTCTTTGCCTGTGGCCGCTCATTGCGGCTCGCCGGCGGACATCGGGTCCGCCCAAGCTGTGGGCACACTCCTTAGGAGTGCGGCGTGCACCCCCTAGCGGCCATTCGCAGATCGCCGTCTTTTTACTGCATTTCGCGCACAGCATCCACACTGCCGCCGTGAATACACGGCAGGCGGTGGGGAACTGGTTAAAGAATTATTCCAGGCATCTGTATGTTATACATAGTTACATTGGTCTAGCATGTACCAATGTGACTATGTACATACCATATTTGTTGGGTGTTCCTGGGAGCTAGATACCGCTACTTCAGTGATTTTCATTTGCTTCCAGGTCTTGCTTCCAAGCAGCCAGCCTCCTGTATTCGCAATGCATCAATCCAGAAACTCAGTACAGGACCTGGAAGCAAGTGGAGATCACTGGAGTCACGGATGTCTTGTGTGAAATCTTGAATATCAACACCACCTTGTAGTCTCCAGCAGTAGTGAAATCTTCCACCTTCATTGGCCCTTTTGGATGTGCGTTGACCTCTATTGATGGACCCCTGTTTACAGGTGGTCAAGCTAGCATATATTCCTCCAAGCCATTAGGCGTCCAACCTCCATTCTCCCTTAGGCTTAATGTACACGGGATGTTGTTTAACTTCTCCTGAACTATATAACTTGACCGCTAGAAACCGACATTTAAAAACTACCATTTTGCCGCGTTTACATGCTGCGTTTGTGTCTAGAAGCGTTTTTTTTTTTTTTAAATGAAGAAATGCCTGTAAACAAAATGCTGCTAACCGTGAGTTACCACATTTAGGCACATTTACAAGCTGTTATAGGCATTTGGAGTTTCAAATGCCTCTGAACAGTCGTCCTGAACGCATTTTTTTGCTTTCCAAAAAATGCTTCTAAACTCAACTGCCTAGAAACTAATTTTAACTACCCTGTGTAAATGTACTGATAAGATAACATAGAGGAGAGTTCAGGGGCAGCTGAAAAAATGACCAAGTGCTCCTAAACATCCATTTACCAGCAGCAGTGTGCATGAGGCCTTAGATTACCACTACAACTTAAGAGAAACGCAAAGGAATCAGTAATTTCCTTTCAAAAACAATTTATGAAAATTCTAAGAAAATTACTCACCTCAAACAGCTGTGTAGTGCTCCACAGCATGAGACATAGATAAAATCCTTGTCATATACAGGGAAACGTACAACTTCTGTAGCAAGTCCTCCCTGTGAGTAGTTCCGTACAATGTAATTATGTCACTGCCCGCAAACTCTGCCCGTCTCATGCATAATTTACTGCTTCCAATACCAGTTGAGCATGCCCCATACGTACGTAAGCATGTCATCTTTCATTTGTAAAATTGGAATTTATATAATGGAGCACTCAAGATTGCTGTGGTGTGGCGGTGTTCAAGAAGCTGAGTGAGTGGATCTGTGGATGTCTGCATTTTAAGTTTTGATGCATTTTGGTGCCTGTGCTTCTAAACCCAGAAAACAAGGCAGAGGTTTGCAGCATCTGGGAAGGTCACTGAGGCTTTGAAAACATGGACTGTAGCAGTAAATGGACTAATTCTGCTCTAAATGGTCTCAAAAGCATCTTAAATGGAGCTCAAATCCAAAATATAGACCTGTATATGGGTTTTGCTGTCAAGGGACCTTGTAGAACACCATACCGTCTATACAATATCTAGCTTAAAATACCAAATGAGGTGCTCTATAACTACTTCACACACTAAACTCGAGGTAAATTCTACGAAAACTCTGGTAAATCTCGTCTTAATCAGGTAAATGACGATGTCAGGTACAAAAGTTTCGGAGTCACTGGAAGGGTCTACGACGTTTGGAGACGGAACAAAAGACCCAAATCTTCGTGTCCGTGGTTTTACGTAGTTTTGAATTTTACGTCTGTAGGTGTCTAGGTGAGTGAGTCGAAGAACTTGTGGCGGTGTGGTGTCGTTAGAACTCACGAGGTAATATATTTAAGGTTAAAATGTTTACTTTCTACTGTAC
>BLSH010096191.1:154915-169736 GCA_018402905.1 Glandirana rugosa | reverse complement strand
GAAAACAGGAGTAAGAACGACCCAATATTGTCAAGAGGAAGATGAGACACCAGACCCAACAATGCAGACGAGCTGAAGGCCGCTATCAAAGCAACCTGGGCTTCCATAACACCTCAGCAGTGCCACAGACTGATCGCCTCCATGCCACACTGCAATGATGCAGTAATTCATGCAAAAGGAGCCCAGACCAAGTATTGAGTGCATATTATACTGTACATGGACATACTTTTCAGTAAGCCAACGTTTCTGTTTTAAAAATCCTTTTTTTATTGGTCTTATGTAATAATCAAATTTTTCTGAGATACTGAATTTTGGGTTTTCACTAGGTGCAAGTCATAATTATCAAAATGAAAAGAAATAAATGTTTGAAATGTATCACTGTGTATAACGCATCTATATAAAATATAGGAGTTTCACTTTTCGAATTTAATTATTGAAATAACTTAATTTTTTGAATATAGTCTAATTTTATGAGATGCCCCTGTATGTCCCATGACATTAACCGGTTACCGACCGCCCCGCGTACATGTACGCCGGGGCGGTGGCTCCTACAGGAGAAATCACGTACCTGTACATGATCGCCTCTTCCGGGTTTGCGGCACGCATGCGCGTTGCCAGTTACCAGCTCCTGCTGTGATTGGACATATCGGGAGCCAATCAATCGTTCATGAGAGAGGCATAATGGCGGTCTGCCTATGTAAACAAGGCAGATCGCCGTTCTGCTAGTAGGGGAGACAGAGATCCTGTGTTTCTGCTACGCAGGAACACGGATCTCTGTCTTCTCACAGCCAAAGTACCCCCCACACAGTTACAAAGCGCTCCCTAGGAGCACATTTACTCCTTTGATCGCCCCTGATGTTAACCCCTTCCCTGCCTGTGTCATTAGTACAGTGACAGTGCACTGATCACAGTGTTGGTGTCACTGGTCCCCAAAAAGTGTCACTTAGTGTCAGATTTGTCTGCCGCAATGTCGCAGTCCTGCTAAAAACCGCCGATCACCACCATTACTAGTAAAAAAAAAAAATTCCATAAATCTATCCCATAGTTTATAGACGCTATAACTTTTGTGCAAACCAATCAATATACGCTTATTGGGATTTTTTTTTTACAAACAATATGTAGCAGAATACATATTGACCTAAACTGATGAAGAAATTTGATTTTTTACATTTTTTTTATTGGGTGTGTTTTATAGCAGAAACTAAAAAATACTGTTTAATTTTTTTCAGAATTGCCAGTCTTTTTTTGTTTATGGTGCAAAGAATAAAAATTGCAGTGGTGATCAAATACCACCAAAAAAAAGCTCTATTTGTGTGAAAAAAGGGACATCAATTTTATTTGGGTACAGCATCGTTCGACTGTGCCACTGTGCTAACTGTCAGTTAAAATAATGCAATGCTGCTTGTTTTTTTATGCCAGTTACCAATGCAACAGTCAGAATAATGTCCAATCACTTGTTATGGCACATTTCACCTCCCCACGTGCACTGTAATTACCATCAAGGCTGATGGCTACAACCACCAACTAAGCTATAGCTATGCTGTTTCTATCTGTTCGTAATGCAGCTCAGCTTTCTTTGTGCGAAAAGTGTACTGGGGTCCTGTATTATTCCATCGCTGTGATGTGAAAATCAATGAGATATTTTCATCGAGCAGCCTAGAGACTGCTGTGATTTTTTTTTTTTTCCCCAGTTCCAAAATCCCAAGGTGTCATGTTGTGCATTGCATAAAGCCTGCAGTCATTTTCAGCACAACATTGCCTGACATACCACATCTGTGAAATTCTTTGCAGATCTTTCCCAATGAAATTACATCAACTGAGCAAACCTCTTTCAAGGCCTATTTCTAAACCAAACCATACAGCAAAATCAAGAAATGCCTGTAAAGTATTCAATGGTATATTTTCCTGCTATGCTTTTCTTTTGGTTGCAGGTTAGCAAATTGTAACCTGGAGCTTTTTACCTCTTTTTTAACAAAAACAACACTTTTTTAATAGCACAACAAGCAAAACACCCACAAGTTTTGTTAAGTTTGTTTTTATTTTCCTGGGTATTGGAGTCACATTGTTGCAAAGTATATTTGGTTTGGTGTAGTGTAAGGTGGAAAGTGCCTATACACCAAAAGATAGCTGGGTGACAAGCAAAGAAAGACCACAGGCAAGGGTTTAGTAAGTTGAGTCACATATTTTAGTGTAGCCATTGCCCTATTGGGGGTTGCTGAATGCTGTGGTTCACCTGATCACACTGCCCTCAGTCACACTCTTTCCTCACATCCAGAGTCACAGAACAGGTTCGTACTTTGTTTTTGTGTTTTTTTTTTATTAGGGGATTGAACTTGGATAGGGTAGGGATGATTATGGGATGCCAACGGATCAACAGTTCTTTTCTGGGACTGAGATATACATCTCAGTATATACACTTCTCCAGCACAACACTTGCTGCACAATCAACTCCTTGTTCCTCTCTCCTGCACACAACTTGGTTCCAGCCAAGTTAGCACATGGCAAGGCCTGCTGTAGTTTTAGCATGACCTCAGAACCGCCCATTACAGGCAGGGACCCTGAGGCTCCCAAAGTGTAGCAAAGTACTTATGTGCTAGCTAGTCTGATGGACTAGTTGCTCCCTGCCCATCCTCTTCCAGGCCCTGCCAGCCCTCCTAGCTGCAACGGCCCTCTCCACTGCCACAGTGACCCCACAGCCCCAACTGGGTCTTGTACCCTTCTCAGACTGTCTCTCACCCCAATCAGCTCCGGGGTACCTCTTCCAACTTTTCAGGGAGTGCATCACTCACTGACGCCTGTCACTTGCAGTTCCTGTTCTGGAGATCTCTCTGATAGTGCTCTCTCCTGCTGTCCTTTCCCTCTCTGCCTTGTGCCTCTCCTCCAGGATCTCACTCTCTCCTCCTGGCTGCACCCAAGCTCTCCTAGGCCGAGGTCACCCCCCCCCCAGACTGGGAGCTCCCTCTAGGCCTCGACAGCCTCCACACTATTCCATTTACAGCTCTTCCACCCAAACTCTCCTTCCCGACTGGGCTGTCCCTAGGTATTTAAGGCGGCCTGCCCCCTGCCAATCCAGGATGGGGATTGGTCAGAGCTCCTTAACATACCTCAGGATGCTTCCTTTTCAGCACCCTTTCTTCCAGAACTTTCTGAACCAGAAAGGAGTGGTTACCAAGGGGTGTCACTACCTGCAGCCAACAGTCACTCCCTAGGCCACTCCTCGACCCAGAATCAAAACAATCAATCAAACTAATTTTACCTCAACCAACACAAAAATCTCTCTCTAAGCACCCACCAAACCTCAGTTGGTCCACAGCTGAGAAATTTAGAAAAAATAGCTCCTGGGCCCAGGAGCAAGGGCACCCCATGATCTAAAATTTAAAGGGGGGAAAAGCGAACAAACTTGAATGTGGACTGTATAAATAAAGAAGTACAAAACTAGGTCACAATCTTTGTGGATATTTACACCTGTATACAGCAAATGTACATTGCTAACTACCGTCCCTGCAACTAACAGCATGGAAAACAACCAATATACACATCCGAGCCAGAGAACTTCTCCCGAGGGAAAGTACTCCCGCTCATACAGTCGTAGAGAAGGTCTTGACTCTCGCCGGATCTGGATGGATAGCCATCCCACCCCAGGAATCCTAAGAGAAGAGAGAACAACTAAACTACAATAACTAAACAGCACACAGATCTGTTGAGAGGGTATTATAGACCTCCCAACAGAGCAACAAACACAACACACAATAGCAATATCTCTTTCCTGCCTGGTCTGTCAGTGAGGGGTTAGATCCCACTGACAGAAACAGCAAAGGGGAAAATAAAATAAATGTAGTTAGCCTCTTTTTAGAGTTCCTGATGGGAGGGTCCCCGGACAACAGGCTCTTAAAAATGAAAATGGCCTGAACAAACCTCAGCCCAGCGTCCTTTCAATGGGCAAGGTCTCTTCCATTGGGCACAGGGTGGCAGGCTGGTATGTTTCGGCAAAAGTCAGGAGACAAAAGAAAAACCCTGCAGCACTCTCCAGCAGTCCTTGGGTTTGGGTTTATGCAACTTCCCTGCCTCTCGCAGTCCTGCATGCATAAAACCGAGGGTCCGGCAACCGTCTTTGGCCCCTTTTCACTGTCTCCTGAGAGATAGAGTAGCTTTGGGTCGGCCGACCCACTTTAACGACCAGCACCCTGTCTCTGTAAATTGACCTCCTGATCCGCCACTCTTGTTTGATTTCCAAGAACCGGGCCCACGACTCTCTCTGGCCCCCTTTGCGGCTTCGGGACATGAAGATTGTCCCAAACAAGGTTGTACTCCCACTCTTCCCTTGACCTCTCCACAAGTTCCTTTGTTTGGGGTGGGATATATGGGAGGTCCAGGCCCCGCTCCAGGGCTATCCTCCGCTTTACCTCCCTCTGAAACCTGGACAGTCTCAGCAACTCCCTTGGATTTCTTCTACCGGGGAGTACATCAGCATCAGGTGATCTCAGCACCCATTGTTAAGTGGGTGCCCTGGTCTGGGTGGTGGATGGCCTGCATAAAAACAGCTGTTTGGACGTGGATTAAGGCTCCTGCAGTAGGCTTGGGTGTCACTGTGGGTTCTTGCTCTGTTATAGGAGGAGTTCCCTGGATACTTGACCCTCCAGTCTCCCACTCTTCTTCCTCCACTGAGCTTGACTCAGGAAATGACCATTCTTTAAGTCTCTCTAATGACCCAAACTCAGCCTGCAGTCTGAGGAAGCCCAGATCCAAGACCCGGCCCACACCTTCCCCATCCAGCTCACCTGAGAAGGCATCCCTCTCTGGCAGCGGCTCCTTCTGGATGGCTATGGCAAGGGACTTAGGGCTAACTGGCACATCAGGGACTTTAACTGGTTCAGGCATAGCAGTACTTACCGGTACCAGGTCACAGGCCTCCGCTGCTTCTTCTTCCTTGTCCTCTACATTCACTGAGGAGTCACCAGGCTGCCACTCTACCCCGCCTTTGGGTGCTGACACCAGGCCTGATCCGGCCTTCCTCAGCTGCAGATGACAGACTCCTGTACACAAGTCCACCGTATAATAGGATGACTCCTGCTGTGTGGACACCAGCCAGGTCAGCGGCTCGTTACAATGGTCGCACCTAGTCCAGGCAGTGACCTCCCCGGTTGGCATCAGCAAGCATAGCCGCTCAGTCCTTTCAATCACTCCCAGGACGAGTCCCCTGCTCTGGCTTGTCCGACAACCACGGTAGCGCGGGTAACATTCGGCCACCCTCCGCCATCTTCAGCTGCCTCGTGGTGTGTCTCCTAGGCCAGGAAGCTCCTGTTTCCTCTAGGGCGTGGCACCGCCCCCTCGTTCCCAGATTAGCTGGCACCGTTAGATCTGATAGGCGGGCTTGTCATGCTGCTGTAACCCTTTGTGTGAAGGATGAAACTTTGCAAACACACCGACTCCAGCAGGACTTGTCCTGGCATGTTGACTCTTTTGGTGGTTGCCGGTAGCAACAATAATTGTAATCACCCCTGTCTTCCTGAAGGGAACACTTTTAGTACAGTCCCGCCCGCAGGCTTACCCCGATCACCCTGTGTGAAGCAGGAGGTTGAAGCATAAGTTCAATAGGCCCAGCATTTGCTGTACGCTGGGTGTGTTTGTAATCCAGTGAGGAATGTCCAGCCTTTGCGCTGGACATATTTGTAAGCCATGGGCGTGATCGCCCACCGTGGTTTCCACGGGTGACCGCACATTTTACAAGTCACTGAATTGCAGGAAATTATCTGCAAGTATCTGCCCCAGCGCCGGTTGGAGCAACTGAGTATGCAGGAGCAGCAATTGGCAACTGCTCCCACTGGTTGCTATGGGCAATGGCACTTGTAATATAGCACTGTTTGATGGGTAGAGCACATAAGTCCTTTCCAGGGTTCAGTCCTTGCTAATAGCAGAACAATCACATTTCTTTGGCTCAGTTCACTACAGTTGCTAGGGGTAACGACTGGCAGATTTACGTGAAAACAGGCGAATCCCGGACCGAGACTCCAAATGTAGCCCTTGCCCCCTTGGGGGTTGCTGAAAGCTGTGGTTCACCTGATTACACTGCCCTCAGTCACACTCTTTCCTCACATCCGGAGCCACAGAACAGCATGGTACTTTGTTTTTGTGTTTTTATTAGGGGATTGAACTTGGATAGGGTAGGGATGATTATGGGATGCCCACGGATCAACAGTTCTTTTCTGTGACCTCTATATACATCTCAGTATATAGACTTCTCCTTCACTCCAGCACAACACTTGCTGCACGATCAACTCCTTGTTCCTCTCTCCTGCACACAACTTGGTCCTGGCCAAGCTAGCACATGGCAAGGCCTGCTGTAGTTTTAGCATGACCTCTGAACTGCCCATTACAGGCAGGGACCATGGGGCCCCCAAAGTGTAGCAAAGTACTTATGTGCTAGCTAGTCTGATGGACTACTGCTACCAGCCCATCCTCTTCCAGGCTCTGCCAGCCTTCCTGGCTGCAATGGCCCTCTCCACTGCCACAGTGACACCACAGTCCCAACTGGCTCTTGTACCCTTCTCAGACTGTCTCTCACCCCAATCTGCTCCGGTGTACGTCTAACAGCTTTTCAGGGAGTGCATCATTTACCAACGCCTGTCACTTGTAGTTTACTTGTGGAGATCTCTCCCATGGTGCTCTCTCACGCTGTCCTTTCCTGCTCTGCCTTGTGCCTCTCCTCCCAGGATCTCACTCTCTCCTGGCTGCACCCGAGCTCTCCTAGGCCAAGGTCACCCCCCCACACTGGGAGCTCCCTCCAGGTCTCGACAGCCTCCATACTATTGCATCTCTAGCTCTTCCACGCAAACTCTCCTCCCCGACTGGGCTGTCCCCATGTATTTTAGGAAGCCTGCCCCCTGTCAGTCCAGGTTGGGTATTGGTCAGAGCTCCTTAACATACCTCAGGAAGCTTCACCTCCTTTTCCCCACCCTGTTTTCCAGAACTTTCTGAACCAGAAAGGAAGGGTTACCAAGGGGTGTCCCTACCTGCAGCCACCAGTCACTCCCTAGGCCACTCCTCGACCCAGAATCAAAACAATCAGGCCTGACGAAATTTACTTCACCTAACAAAAATCTCTTTCTAAGCACCTACCTATAGTAGAGGGCGCTAGTATTTTTAGGTTTGGGCCTGTTTCTCTGTCAGGAAGTTCAGGGCTTGCTCTTTACCTTTTAAGAAGTACCAGTTGTGTTTCCTTCTCCTGGGGATAGGGAAGGTAAGGGTAAGGCATAAACTGGATCTGTGTTGGGGCTGAGAGAGATGGAAGGGCATTGTGGCTGCCTGTGATGATAGATACAGAGCAATTGGTGATATATGAGATGGAGGGGCATTGTGACTATGTTCTGTTCTAACTTCTAAACAAAAGAAAGAGTTTTGGTTCAAGGGGGACTTTGATGATAGCCAGGAATAACATATGTAAACTTTTATCAGTTCCAGAAATACCTACATTGGAAAGATTAATGATCAGTTGGGAGTTTTAAGTAAAGAATTTCACTACCCTATCTTCGTTTTTTTTATATTACCGTATATACTCGGGTATAAGTCGAGTTTTTCAGCACATTTTTTGTGCTGAAAAAGACCACCCTCGACTTATACCCGAGTCAGTGTCTGTGGTGATCAGTAGTTTCACATTAAACAGAGCCGTGCTGCTTCTAAGAGCCATTCTGTGCTTGTAAGTGTGATTAAACACATTGGAATGCAGAGAATGCTGAGAGAGGTGTCAGATTTTCAGCTTGATGTTGGGAGGTGGGACAAGCTGATGTTAGCTGTTCAGTCCCGCCCACCTCCTGATGATCTTAGTGAAGAGCTGCAGCTCTCTCTCTGCATTCTCTGCATTCCAATGTGTTTAGTCACACTTACAAAGCACAGAACGGCTCTTAGAAGCAACACAGCTCTGTTTAATGTGAAACTAAACTACCTTACTCATCCCTTATGTGTTCTGGCTACAGTCTCTGTGTCCTGGCATTAAAATCCCTGTGTCCTGGCATTAAAATCCCTGTGTTCTGGCACCCTGTCCCTGTGTCCTGGCACCCTGTCCCTGTGTTCTGCCTGCTGCATTTCACACCCTAGGCTTATACGTGGGTCAATAAATTTTCCCATATTTTTTGGGCAAAAGTAAGGGGGTCGGCTTATACACGGGTCGACTTATACACGAGTATATACGGTACACGTTATGCAGCATTGTCCTTCACATGCTCATGTACCCAGCGATTCAGTGAATCAATCATTGTCCTTGATCCGCTGTTCTGCTGTCATTTCCTGGATCCCGCACTGCCATCTTCATCTCTGAGGTTGTCAGGAGTGACCTGCCTCTCCCAGGTTCAGGCAGCTAGCCCCAGATGATGAGCTGCTAGTTCCACCCACCAGCTGCTGTGTGTTTAAGCTCCTGCAGCCTCCTGGGATATGTGACGGGTATCCCCTGCAGGAGCAGGACACATCATACTGTCCTAGGCACAAGTTTTTAACATTAACCACTTGCCGACCGCCGATCGGCAATTGACGGCGGCAAAGTGGCTCTGTAACGCGGATCGCCGTCATATGACGGCGGCCGCGTGATCGCGCCTAGTGAGCGCGCGCGCGCCGCCGGAGGCACGCCCGCGCGCTCACTATGTTCGGGGAGGGCCAGGGAGCGGGTGCGGCGGCTTCAATTGCCACCGGCTACCTGCGATGGCCCCCCCGGAGCGAAGGAACGGAGGTCCGTGTATGTAAACACGGACCTCCGTTCTGTGAAGGGGGAAGGGCTGTGATCACATATATGAATATATGTGTATACGAAGGCTGTGACCACTTCCCTTCCCCAGCCAGGGCAGTCCCCCCACAGTTAGAACACGCCCAGGGAACATACTTAACCCTTAGAGCGCCCCCTGCAGGTTAACCCCTTCACTGCCAATGGCATTTACACAGTAATCAGTGCATTTTTATAGCACTGATCGCTGTATAAATGCCAATGGTCCCAAAAAAGTGTCAAAATGGTCCGACATGTCCGCTGAAATATCGCAGTACCGCTAAAAATCGCAGATCGCCGCCATTAATAGTAAAAAAAAAATAAAAACCCCAAAAATGAATTCTCATCATCCGTAAACGCGACCACTTTTGCGCAAACCAATCAATAAACGCCGATTGTGATTTTTTTTTTATCGCAAATATGAGGAAGAATATAAATCGGCCAAAAACGGTGAAAAAAAATGTTTTTTTATATTTTTTTTGGGATATGTATTTTAGCAAAAAGTAAGAAATTTGATTTTTTTTGCAAAATTGTCGCTCTTCTTTTGTTTATAGCGGCGATCAGAAATGACGCAGAGGGGATCAAATACCACCAAAAGAAAGCTCTATCTGTGGAAAAAAAAAGGACGCAAATTTCGTTTGGGTACAATGTCGCACGACCGCGCAATTGTCAGTTAAAGCGATGCAGCGCCGAATCGCAAAAAGGGCTCTGGTCCTAAAGCTGGAAATCCTTCCGGGGCTGAAGTGGTTAATCTGACCATGCCTCCAGATTAATGTAAACAACTTGTGGAGGTGGGGGTTGTAAAGAGGAAAAGAACATTTGGAGTAAAGTTCTCCTTTCAGAATTAGTTCAACTACTGTATATTACTGTTTTTCCACAGGACCCATCATCTCAAAATGGTTATTGGAGGAGTTTTTCCCAAATGGCTTTGTGTGCCATTAAGAAGGTGATTAGCTACAACTGGTTGAGTTTACAAGTCATTTTTAGGAGGGAGTGATCCTTTTTCCAACATGTTGATTCTGTTTTTGAATTTTGTTTTTTTTTTTTTCTAACATGTTGGTGTTATATCTTTCACTTGGATGTTATAAGTTGCACTGAGTAAATGCAGCTGGATAAAACAAAAATTGTCTTAGTCTTCATTTCAGGCTGCAAAGTAACAACATGTGATTTTTTTAAAGGGGGTGATTTTCTATACCCACTGTAGATGCATAATTTATGCCCATAGAATGCCCGAAGATGCTTCCTTGGATTTTGGGCCCCTCTATTTGGCTAGCCTGTGAAAAAGTTCCATCGCATGTGTGAGAAATATCACATTAAAGTGACAACTTTTAAAAAAAAAAAAAAAAAAAAAAGATATTTTTTGTGGTTTTACAAAAAATTGTGGCAAAAATTAGATCTTCCATGCACTCAGTATGCCTCTAAGTGTGATTATGAAACCCTACCATTTCAAGCTAATAGGACTTTAAAAGTACCACACCCAATTTAGTATAAAATACTAGTTTAATTGTGCAATATTCTTACAAAGGTTAAAAAACAAGAAAGCATCCTATCAAAATATGCGTCAGTTGCAAATGAAATGCCATTTACTTGCTACCAAATACAGGTAAACATAACCCCAGGTGATCATATAGAATGTTCCATGCAGGAATCTGACACGTTTTGCAGGGACAATGCCCGCTTCCGCAAGGAGAACTAACATGGGGTTCTGTTAGAGATACACCAAATATAAGCAGCCTGGACCAGGAAAGTAGAACTGAGACCACTGAATAACAGAGGATTCAAATTATAGAGCGGGTAGATTGATCCATCAGAGGAGGGGATCTCTTTTCTCTTTCGACTGGTTGAGAAGTGTTCTAGACTTTTAAACTGAACAATCATATTCCAAGTGCAATCAATTCACTACTATTATGAATAAGAAGTCGTATCATCCGCTTCATGTCTCCCCCCCCCCTCCCTTTTGCACCTATCTTTCACCCTTCCTCTTTCTTTATTCCCCTTCCCCCTTTCTTTTCCCCTCCCTTTCCTTCTCCCAAATTCTCCCACTCTTTTGTTTTCTTTAGCTTTGTTCTTCTGACTATTAAAAGATAAGTTTACCTTTGGTACATGTTATATGTTCCACCCATATTTAGGCTGGAACATGTAATGTGTTCCATCTCCTGCCTCCTCTTCCCCTCAGGGCCCCCTCTCAGTGACAGTGGGCGGGAGATCTTCTGCCCACACCTGCTGTCAGAATTTTAAAATGGCGCAACCATGTGAGGCTCAAATGGCCACATCATTCATTCACATAGTTCTGTGAAAGAAAATACTACAAGTACCATCATCTTTTGTGGCTGACTGCTTGTTCTCAATGAACTGTGAGCGCTCTGTTGAGCACTCTCATAGCCCATTGATTTTTCCTGCCATTCAATAACTGTCTGCCCCTATTGGAAGTACAGGCAGACAATGTACTGAGAGCCTGCAGTATCTGGGCATTAAACCCGTGATCTGCCGATCATGGGTGCAATGCCTTACAAGCTGCAGAGTAAAAAAAAATAATAAATTCACATTTTTTTTCCTGAATGTGCATTCATTATTTTATTTGTAAAAGGGGAACTTGGCCTTTAAAGCGGTTGTAAACCGCTGGACCTTTTTTTTTTCTCACCTGCTCTGCATTGAATACTGGCACATTATGTGAAACTTTTTGAAAACAAAGCCTTCCAGCGATGCAATGTCATCGCTGGAGACCGCCTCCATCTTCACCCATCTTGCTTCTGGGTTTGCGGACTCCGGCTCTGTGACTGGCCGCAGCCACAATGACGTCACTCCCGCACATGCGCACGGGAGCCGCCGGTCACGGCACAGGGGTCTGAAGGAATGGCACGGGTGGCCGTTCCTTCAGAGCGCATGCGCCAGTGATGTCACTGCTGGCATGTTCAATAAATATCTCCTAAACAGTGCATGTTTAGGAGATATTCACACTACCTATAGGTAAGCCTTATTTATTATAGGCTTACCTATAAGTAAAATGAAAAGATGGAAGTTCCTCTTTAACCCCTTCAGATTTGCGCTATTGCCGAAGTATGGCTCCAGCACGGATCTGAATTTCCGGGACGACGTCCATGGATGTCGTCCCCTGTGCACGCTCCCGGCGCGCACTCACAGGTGGCGGCGCGCGGCGGCCGCACACTGCATTGGCGAGCCAATGGGTCGGGCGGACTCTATGTCCGCTCATGACCCGCAATCACCTGTCAGAGCTGCAGAACGGGGAACTGCCAATGTAAACACGGTGGTTCTCTGTTCTGTGAAGGGGGGCATGACAGATCTACTGATCCCTGTGATTGGGATCAGTGAGATCTGTTATGTCCCGGCCAGCCCATCCCCCACACAGTTAGAACACAATAAGGGAACACAGTTAACCCCTTCACTGCCAATGACATTTATACAGTAATCAGTGGATATTTAAATTTCTGATCGCTATATAAATGTCCTTGGTCCCAAAAAAGTGTCAAAAATGTCCGAGATGTGCACTGCAATATCGCAGTCCCGATAAAAATTGCAGATCGCCGCCATTACTAGTAAAACAAACAAAAAATAATAAAAACGCCATAAATCAATTCCCATAGTTTGTAGACACGATAACTTTTGCGCAAACCAATCAATATACGCCGACTGCGATTTTCAATTTTTTTTTTACCAAAAATATGTAGAAGAATATATATTGGCCAAACCCGATGAATACTTTTTTTTTTCTTGGATATGTCTTATAGCAAAAAGTAAGAAATATAGTTTTTTTTTGCAAAATTGTCGCTCCTTTTTTGTTTATAGCGGCGATCAGAAATGACGCAGAGGTGATCAAATATCACCAAAAAAAAAAGCTCTATTTGTGGGAAAACAAATGCAAAAAATTTTGTTTGGGTACAGCATCGTACAAACGCGCAATTGTCATTCAAAATGCGACAGCGCTGAAAGCCGAAAATTGGTCTGGGCAGGAGGGGGGTTTAAGTGCCCAGTAAGCAAGTAGTTAAGATGTCTTTGGGGCCAATTTTTACAAAGTATTTACAGTATATGTATAAGAATCTTTAGTTCTTTACGACATTACCATTGTTTTTGAATAAAGAAATTATTCATGGGTAGTTTGGGAGCAATAAAGGGGGGTCATATTATCGACATACAGTTGTGCTCATAAGTTTACATACCCTGGCAAAATGTATGATTTGTTGGCCATTTTTCAGAGAATATGAATGAGAACACAAAAACATTTCTTTCACTCATGGTTAGGGTTTGACACAAAAGGATTTGAATGGTTATTAAAGGTAACCATCCTCACCTGTGATCTGTTTGCTTGTAATTAGTGTGTGTGTATAAAAGGTCAATGAGCTTCTGGACTCCTGACAGACCCTTTCATCTTTCATCCAGTGCTGCACTGATGTTTCTGGGTTCTGAGGCATGGGGAAAGCAAAAGAATTGTCAAAGGATCTGCGGGAAAAGGTAGTTGAACTGTATAAAAGAGGAAAGGGATATAAAACGATATCCAAAGAATTGAGAATGACAATCATCAGTGTTCAAACTCTAATCAAGAAGTGGAAAATGAGGGGTTCTGTTGAAACCAAACCACAGTCAGGTAGACCAACTAAAATTTCAGACACAACTGCCAGGAAAATTGTTCGGGATGCAAAGAGAAAAACACAGATAACTTTAGAACTCTCTGAAAATATGTGGTGTGGCTGTTTCAAGATGCACAATAAGGAGGCACTTGAAGAAAGATGGGCTGCATATTTGAGTTGCCAGAAGAAAGCCATTACTATGCAAATGCCACAACGTGTCCCGCTTACAATACGCCAAACAGCACAAAGACAAGCTTCAAACCTTCTGGTTCAAAGTCATTTGGAGTGATAAGACCAAAATTGAGCTTTTTTGGCCACAATCATAAGCTCTACATTTGGAGAGGCCTCAACAAGGCCTGTGAAACACGTAGGTGGATCGCTGATGTTTTCGGGATGAGTGGGCTACAAAGGCACAGGAAATTTGGTCAAAATTGATAGCAAGATGAATGCACTGCAATGTTATCAAAAATACTGGAGGAATATTTGCGTTCATCAGCCAGGAAGCTGCACATGGGACTTACTTGGACATTCCAACATGACAATGATCAAAAACACAAGGCCAAGTCGACCTGTCATTGGCTACAGCAGAATAAAGTGAAGGTTCTGGAGTGGCCATCTTAGTCTCCTGACCTCAGTATCATTTGACACTCTGGGGAGATTTCAAACGTGCAGTTCATGCAAGACAGCCCACGAATTTCCGGGAACTGGATGCTTTTTGCCAAGAGGAATGGGCACCTTTACCATCTGAGAAGATAAAGAGCCTCATCCACAAATACCACAAAAGACTTTCTTCGCAGTTAGAGCTGTGAAACTGGAATAGACTCCCTCCAGAGGTGGTTTTGGCCAGCATGGTAGATTGCTTTAAAAAGGGTCTGTATTTTTTCCTTAATGTAAATAGCGAATTAGAACCACCACACAGATCCTTCTGGTTCTGCCAACATCCCTGTGTCGAAGTATTTTGGGAAGTACTCCCTCAGTACAGTATTGGGACTTTAGTGGCAGTTTGACAATGAAACAAAATTTGAATAAAAATTACTAGATTTTATTATACAAACATGTTAAAAAATGTATGATCAAGTTTGGCACATACATTAGCCATAAAAACACGGTGCATACAATGCAATATACAGATCTTGAAACTGAAATCTTCTCGGATGTGTGCCCTACATGTTTCGGGTCTAGATACCTTTCTTTAGTGGCAGTATCATGCATCTAAGTAAAGAATCACATTGTCTAAGAATAGAAAATAGAGCATTTACATTAATCTATACCACAATTTTACAATCCGCTGGGAAGGAAAACAATAGAGCAACTTGCCCAGTATTGCAGAGTGGCTGTGTGTACCCAGAAAAAAAAAAAACAGCCAGAAATGCGAATAGGGTGGGGGGAAAAAAGACAAGGGTGAAGGAAAGGAAAGAATGGGGGGGGGGTAAGAAAGGAAAGGAAGTGGGAACAGAAAAAAGGGGGGTGGGATAAGCGTAAAGACCGACAA
>BLSH010096191.1:115425-134441 GCA_018402905.1 Glandirana rugosa | reverse complement strand
AATGGACCCCTACAGGGCGAGACCGTGAAAACATCAGGGGGATAAGGCACTAAATGGGCCCCTCATTTCTCAGTACGAGTAGATGTCTAAAGGATGTATAGAAGAATCAATTGAAGTTTGGCCACAGTATAACCGTGTAGGCAGTTGTGTCCATTTCCTATGGAGAGGGGGATGATCTGTGTATGAGTGCAGGGGAATCCCAGCGGGTTCAGTTAATAAAGTCTCAATGGGATACGATATTGTCTCTGATGATAGGAGTGAGGAATAGGCTAATATTATCTCAGGGGGAGGCATGATCAACAACAAGGCCTCACCTAGTCCTGTGCCCTCCTGGGGGAAGCCCTGTTCTCCAGCCAGGATATGGCATCTTCTGGTTTCTCAAAGAATATGACATGGTCTCCATCCTCCACACGGAGCCTGGCGGGGAATAGCATGGAATATTTAACATTCTTGGTTCTCAGGAGACGTTTGGCTTCAGTGAATTGCTGCCTTCGTTTCTGAACCTCCGTGGAGAAGTCAGGAAAGGCCGCCACTTTTGCATTGGCAAGTGTTATATTGCCCTTGATTCGAGCCACCCGAAGTGCAGTGTCTCTATCTTTGTAGTTCAGCATCTTGGCGATAAATGTGCGTGGAGGGGCTCCCAGAGGTGGTGGTCTAGCTGGCATGCGGTGGGCTCTTTCCACTGCAAACGTTGGAGAAAATGCTTCTCTGCCATAGGTGGCGATCAGAAGCTGCTCCAGAAAGGTAGTGGGGTCCTTACCTTCGGATCCCTCCGGCATGCCGATAAGGCGCAGGTTACATCTGCGCAACCTGTTCTCCATGTCGTCTTGTTTAGCCATCAGGAGATTTATTTGCTGTTGCATTCTGGCTGAGCTGGACTGGAGAGGGGGTATGGCGTCTTCAGCGTCACTCAGCCTTACCTCATAGGTGGCGACCCGCTCCTTCAGGTTGTGGAAATCCTGCCTGATGAGGGAGATGTCTACCTTCACCTACTCCAGCCTGGCGGTGAGGGTTGTCTGTAGGGCGTTTATGGCCTCCAGTACACGGTCAGTGTCTGTTCCCACCGGTTCTTTCCCCACGAGGGCCTCGGCGCCATTTTCCCCAGCGCCCTCCCTCTCCTGTCTGTGGAATTTATCCAGTCGTCCGCCGCCTCCGGCTTAGTTTTCGTCGGTGCCATAACGAATCTGTTTCAGGTAGTGCCCGGATAAATCTGTCGGTGTATAGATAGCTTGTAATGATGCGAAGGATCCTTTAATTCAGGAGTAATGGACGGAGCTCTCCTCCCACACGTCCTACTCCATGTCCCATCAGGCCACGCCCCATAGATGGTCCATTCTACTTGTATTTAAACACATTGCATATATTTTATTTTATAAAATGTGAGTTTGGTGTCACTTTAAATAGCTTCCCTTGTTAGAATATGATCTAATGTTTTTTTTATCACATAGACTTCAGCACACTTTTAACAGCTGAATAGTGTACTTTTTTAGTCTACAGCTGTAGTTGCTCTAAATCACCATGTACATCTATTGATATGGGGCTGCTTAACCACATCTGTGCTAACCTGTAATACCCAGTCATTATCAGGCAATTTGTCAGTTTTCAGTGATGTGATAGTTTGACAATTGTTCAGTCATGCAACACTTAACCATATTAACCATATTTTTTTTTTTTTTTTTTTTAAGACAGAGCCTTCTTTTGAAGGTATTACCACGGTTTTTTTTTATAAATGAAGGGAAAAGGACAGAGCATTTTGAAAAAAGAAATGTTTCCCCCACATTATAAAACAAAGCAAATAAAAAGGCCAGGGTGGTACAAAAATGAAAATGGCCCCTTTTTAGCACAGTTTTTTGGAAATGAAGAACATGCTGGTATTGAAAAGGATTAAAACATAGAGTTTGTTAAAGTATAACTAAAGGAAAAACTTTTTTTTTTCTAGTTTTGAATAGTGGATAGAGATAAGAGCAGCTGTCCGTTTTTATTTGTGTCTGTGCCTCTATTAGGGAGATCCCCCCTCTCTATTTGTCCTGTTTACCATTATAGGTGAAAGTAAAAGAAAATACCAAATGTTGGGTTGTCCCCCGAAAAGTAATAAAAGGGAAATCTTCCAGTAGTTCTGGTGACCTGGGAGTCTCCAAGGAATTCCCCTAATTTGCAAGGATTTCCTCTTACTTCCTGCTTGGCTATGGGACAGGAAGTGAAGGGAAATCTCCACAATGGGACACATAAAATAAAAAAGGGTTTGCCTATAGTTTTATTTTAATGGTGCACTAGATACATTAAATGTACTGGTCATAGAAGAGGGTGAAGGGGTTAATATACAGGTCACGTACAATGGTAGCATGGAGATAATAGGGTTAATGTACAGATATGCAGAATAAGGGAAATAAAGGGGTTTGCAAGAAGCTGATTTCTGTTTTAAAGATATCAGAAGTCAAGAATGCGTGCTTAGCGTCAGGTAGCCAGCCCAATGCAATCTTATCTAACAGAGCTATCAAAGGTGACTGATCTAGTTGTTGTGATTGGGAGCTTGAATATAAGTTTTTATAGAATTGGGAAAAGGCTTCTATGATGTCAGCAGGCTCAGTAATTTCCTGTCCCTCTGGGGCAAGGTTCTTTGGGATAGCTGTAACAGGATGATCATTGCGAGCCTGTAGGTTTAGCAACCTGTATTTTTATATTTCTATTTGAAGTACATCTGTTTCATGCACAAACGGTCATGCTGTGTGACCATCAAGTTACCAAGGTTCTGCATTGTAGGATTAGAAGCATGAGAGGTTCTGGCCTCCTGAACTGATCTGTGTAGCTAATGGAGAGTGTGTGCATCGTCAGAATGTATTCAATATTCAGTCCTCAGGTTGATGCCTCAAAGGCATCCCATACCACAGTGGGGGATCTGTAGTGGAATATCCAAGGACATTGGCCAGAGGGCAGATGTCTGGCTGCTAATATGTCAGGCAGGAGAGTTGGGTTGACAAATGCCATATCTTTATGAGAGGCTGACCCATGGGCGGAAGACTAGCAAAAGAAGGTTCTTACCACAGGTTGCTTCCATATCCAGATTTCTGTGAGAGAAGTTGTCTGTGCCCAGGTAACAAGATCTGCCGACATGGCCCTTAAGAGATGTGAACTGTCTAAATTAGAAGATAAGATGGCATTAAAGTCACCCTTAAAGTAGTAGTAAACCACAGGCAATTTTTTTTTTTTAACCTGCCAGGCAAAGAACGAAGCCCTTCCAGTGGCAGGCTGTCTCCGCTGACAAGGCTTCCATTGTCCCCTGTCTTCCTTCTGGGTTCACGGACTTTGGCTGTGTGAGTGGCAGGAGCTACAATGACGTCACTCCCGCGGAGCCGCTGTTTATGGCAGAAGACTGTAAAGAACAGACCCGTATGGCCGTTCCTTTAGAGTGCATGCGCCTGTCATGTCACCGACTGCATGTGCAGTAAATATCTTCTAAATAGTGCATGTTTAGGAGATATTTACAGTACCTAGACTTACCTATAGGTAAAAGTCATGTATGGGAGTTTACTCCCACTTTAATAAGGTTTGGACACCTAACATCACACTTACTGATAAACTAAATTATGGTACCCCCCCTCCCCCCCACCAGAAAAGCAGGTGTTTCCAGTGAGGGGTGATGTTAATGCTACAGTATACAAAGATATGCTTCTGTGCACAAGCCCTAAAGGAATGACTTGTTGTGTTTGGCGTGGAAGAACTCAAGTAGCCTGCATAAAGCACTGACCTCAACCCTTTTGAACACCTCTGGGCTAAATAGAAATGCTTATTGTAAGCTGTTTTCTTTTCAGACATCAGTATCTGACCTCACAAATGCTGTTTTGGTTAAATGGACACAGATTCCCACAGAAACATTTCAAAATCTAGTGTAAACTTTCACAGAAGTTTGGAGGCTGTTATACAGTGTCTTGAAAAAGTAATCATACCCCTTGAAATTTTCCACATTTTATCATGTTACAACCAAAAACTTAAAGTGGTTGTTAACCCATACTTATTAACCCATACCCATACTTATGACACCCTGCCAGCCCCTCCACTATAGTAAGGCAGAGCACACTGTACATATATTTTTAAAAACAAATATCTATTTAGAGGTGTCTCCAGGCCGGTCCTGTGACTCACAGCCGCTTCTCAGATCCGATGGATGGCATCTGTAGGAGGGGTCGGAATCTCCCTCTGTCAGTCGGGGAGATCACGTGGCCGCTCAGTCTGTCCTGCAGATGCATTGTCTCGGAGCTGAGAAGCGGCCGTGAGTCACATGACCGGCCTGAAGACAGCTCCAGATAGCTATCTACAACGCTCGTTTTTACAAAATGTATGTACAATGTGATCTGCCTTACTATAGTGGAGGGGCTGGCAGTGTGTATTAAATCATTTTAATAGCGGCAGTAGGGCGCAGAGACGCACACAGAGCAGGGAGCTGACAGGCTGGGGAAGAGATGAGAGCAGGGCTGTTGACGTCACAGACAACGGTGGCTAGGGCTCAGGAGCCCTGGTTTCGTTGTCTATGCAGAGGGGGATACAGGAAGTGGCAGATTCAGGTTTTTTTTTCTACAGTTTAGAGGGGGGCAGATTACACAGCACAAGCACTGTGCTGTTTAATCTGCCTTAAGGGACCAGGATCTCTATTTTTTTGGGTTAACAAACACTTTAAATGTATTTTATTGGGATTTTATGTGATAGACCAACACAAAGTGGCACTTAATTGTGAAGTGCAAGGAAAATGATAAATGGTTTTGAAAATAGTTTACAAATATGTGAAAAGTGTGGCTTGTATTCAGCCCCCCTGAGTAAATACTTTGTAGAACCACCTTTTGCTGCAATTACAGCTGCCAGTCTTTTTGGGTATGTTTCTACCAGCTTTGCACATTTAGAGAGTGACATTTTTGCCCATTCTTCATTGCCTCAGTCTTGCCTCAGATTCTCAATTGTATCCCATCAACTCTGACCATCTTCCCTGTCCCTGCTGAAGAAAAGCATCCCCACAACATGATTGTGTGTTCAGGTGATGTGCAGTGTTCATTTTTGGTCTCATCCGACCACATGTTTGCTGTGTCCCCCACATGGCTTCTCACAAACTGCAAACAGGACTTCCTACGGCTTTCTTTCAACAATGGCTTTCTTCTTGCCACTCTTCCATAAAGGCCAGAATTGTGGAGTGCACGATGAATAGTTGTCTTGTGGATAGATTCTCCCACCTGAGCTGTGGATCTCTGCAGCTCCTCCAGAGTCACCATGGGCTTCTTAGCTGCTTCTCTGATGAATGTTCTCCCTGCCCGGCCTATCAGTTTAGGTGGCTGGTCTTGGTAGGTTTGCAGTTGTGCCATACTCTTTCCATTTTCGGATGATGGATTGAACAGTGCTCCGTGAGATGTTCAAAGCTTAGGATATTTTTTTTATAACCTAACCCTGCTTTAAATTTCTCCACAACGTTATCCCTGACCAGTCTGGTGTGTTTGTTGGCCTTCATGATTCTGTTTGTTCACTAAGGTTCTCTAACAAACCTCTAAGGGCTTCACAGAACAGCTGTATTTATTTTTTTAATCAGGAAAAAAAGGCACTTTATTGAGCATTTCTTCTAAACATACAGTTGTTAAGGTACTGATTACATACCGTATATACTCGTGTATAAGTCAACCCATGTATAAGCCGACCCCCTACTTTTGCCCAAAAAATATGGGAAAACGTATTGACCCGCGTATAAGCCTAGGGTGGGAAATGCAGCAGCCAGAACACAGGGATTTTAGCCAGGACACAGGGATATTAGCCAGGACACAGAGACTGTAGCCAGAACACATAAGGGATGAGTAAGATCGTTTCACATTAAACAGAGCTGTGCTGCTTCTGTGCTTGTAACTGTGACTAATCACATTGGAATGTAGAGAATGCTGAGAGAGAGCTGCAACTCTTCACTGAGATCAGGAGGTGGGCGGGACTGAACAGCTAAAATCAGCTTGTCCCACCCACCTGCCGACATCAAGCTGAAAATCTGACACCTCTCAGCATTCTCTACATTCCAATGTGATTAGTCACAGTTACAAGCACAGAACGGCTCTTAGAAGCAGCACGGCTCGGTTTAATGTGAAACTACTGATCACCCACAGACACTGACTCGGGTATAAACCGAGGGGGGTCTTTTTCAGCTCAAAAAAATGTGCTGAAAAACTCGGCTTATACCTGAGTATATACGGTATATCATCTTTGGTGTTTCGTAAAATTATCTATATAGTTACACTGTACAATCTAAATGCTCACAATTGTCTAGAATGTGAATTGGGGTCGACCTCAAAAAAGGTCGTCAAACAAAGCGATAGAAGAACTAAGAGTTATAACAAACAATAACATGAAGTTCTAATGTTAGCCATCAAGAAATTAGTTTACCAATTGTGGAAAAGTCCAGCTTAACCCACGCCAGCCATGCCTCTATTCCTAGACGCCCAATCTGGGCTTCTTCTGGTATTATCACAAATATTACGTCATACCTTCAATTCAATAGTAGTGTATCTAGTATTAGTTGAGTGGGAGCCACTTCCGGATTGTCTAGCGATTGTTGCCATATTTTCTGAAACTTCTGTGGGGTGTTTCTATGAGTATATGTATTTTTTCCTTTATTAATATGATTCACCTGTTGTATCCATTGTTTATAGGTAGGGGTGTGCGAGGATAGCCAGAGTCTCGCAATTAACTTCTTGGCTATGTATAGTAGTCTGGTTATTGCTATGTAGACATGTGGGATGAACATTTCTTCCACTAACCCACCCAGAACACACACGACAGGGTCGTGTTCAATTTGAGTTTGAAATGTATTGTTAATGATATGTAACACCTCCTGCCAATACCTCACTAACTTGGGGCATTGCCATAGCATGTGGATCAGAGTACCAGGATGTACCTGACATTTCAAACAGGTAGGGGAATCTCGCCTGTTCCACTTATGCAGTTGTATCGGTGTGCGGTATGCCCGATGGAGTATAAACAAATGAGACAATTTGTGCGAGGCTGACACTGACACTAATGGTCCTACCCCCAGTATCTGAGTCCAGGTGTCTTGATCTATTGGCCCTACATCTACTTCCCATTTATCTTTACATGGCAATAGATCGGGGACCTGAATCCCAGATAAAAGTGTACTATATATGCTAGATATCATTTCTTTCTTATCCTTCGCAGAGAAGGTATCATGCAGGAGTGTAGACTCCTCCAATTTGAATGTGGAATGTTGACTCTGTGCCCTAAGAGCATGTCGCAGTTGCATATACATATAGTACCTGTTCCGTAAAAACGGAAACTCCAGACATAACTGATCAAATGTTTTTAGCTCTTGTCCATCAAAAAGTTGTGAAACATATTTGATCCCCACTGCCTTCCAGGTTGAGCATCTTCCAAGTCTATCAAATTCCTTGTAATTTCTATTGCACCAAATGGGAGTATACGTATGAAAGCCAGTAACACCCAGCCTGCGCTTTACCTCCACCCACAGTTTTACTAATAGTTGTATCGTAGGGCAATCTTGGGGTAGCTCGGGCAAACCCATTTGTGACAGAGCTGAAAACTCCACCATTGACTTAATTAGTAGGGTTTAGGTGGATCGGCCACCACCGAAAGGTCCCACCCAACCAATTGCTGTAGCTGAGCAGCCAAGAAATATGTGTGAGAATGAGGGATCAACACCCCCCCCCCTCGGTCTTTAGGGTATTGGAGAGTAGTTGGCTTAATTCTCACCATGCCTTGTTTCCATATCCATTCTCTATATTGTGAGTCTATACGATCAAACCAGTATTTTGGGATCCATGTAGGGGAATTGCGGAGCACACAACAGCTGAGGTGCCCATACCATTTTGTTCAAATTCACTCTACCTGTGACCGACAATGGTAGCCTACACCAACTGGAGCATTTTTGTCTGAAGTTTTGGAGAATGGGTTTAAGGTTTAGCCGTACATAATCCCCAACATTCCTCGTCACTGTCACTCCCAGGTATCTGAATGAGGTAACCACCTCCACTTGGGAGGCCTCCGAAGGCAGGCCAGCAGTCAAAGGGACCAATGGCAGTAATGATGATTTGTGCCAGTTAATTGCAAAGCCCGAATGCCTCCCAAAGGTATTGATTAGTTGCATAGTTGCCACTAAGGATCCAGCTGTGTCCCCCAGGTATATCAGAGTATCGTCCGCATATAGAGAGAGTTTGTCTACCCGGTCCCCCTATGGAAGACCACTATCTCAGGTGATGCCCTCACCATGGCAGCCAGAGGTTCCTGTGCCATGGTGAAGAGGAGAGGGGACAGTGGGCACCCCTGCCCAGTCCCTCGGTGTAGCGGAAAGGTATCTGAGTTCCATTAACTCGAATGTGCGCACTCGGAGCTGTGTATAATAACTGGACCCAGGCGAGGAAGGTTTCCCCCACACTGAACTTTTTCAGAACGGTCCACAGGTATGGCCACTCGACGCTGTTGAACGCTTTGGCAGCGTTGAGCGAAAACACTGCTCTATTTTCCGGATTGTCCACTGGCAATTGTATATTCAAGTATAACCGACGGATGTTCAGTGCATTTGATCTCGCTGGAATGAAGCCAGATTGATCCAAATGTATCAACCCTGCTATTACCTTTGCCGGCCGCGTCACCAGAACCCTTGCTAATAGCTTGACGTCCGTATTGATCAGTGATATTGGCATGTATGAGTCTGGGAACAGGGGGTCCTTGCCCGGTTTCGGCAGCACCTCAATGATGGCCTCTCTCATAGAGGCTGGCAGAATGCCTGCTCTCAGAGCATCGTTCAGTGTCGCCAAAAGTGGGGGCAAAAGCGACTCCCCATATCTTTTATACGTTTCCGCGGGCAAGCCGTCGGATCCGGGTGATTTATTATTGGCCATCGCGGCAGCTGCCGCAGACAGCTCTTCTATAGTTATGGGTTCATTTAAAATTTTCCATCCCGCCTCTGTCAGCCTAGGGAGAGTGCATGTATCAAGGAACTGCGTCAGTTCATCCGCTGTGGGTTCGACCTTAGACTTAGAGATCACTAAAGTAAGTACTAAAGACTTCCAGGATTTGGTTGGTATACTGTACAGTATTCCCTTCTGAATTTTTTTATGGTCACTATATGTAATATCCCTTGTTGCGATTGAGATATAACAGCTAATAAATGGCCTGTATTTTCACCTTCCTCAAAATATTTCTGCTGCATAAAGAATCTCTTATTCTCCACGGTATTAAGTGTAACCTGGTGGTGTAGTGCTTGTGCAGCCAGCCATCCCCGCTCAGAAGCCGGGGACGGGTCTGTTATGTACTGCTCCTCCGCCTTGCCAGCCTCATTCAATACTTGAGTCTCCCATTCCCTAGTGGCACTTTTGATTCTAGATATTTTTTTTAATAACAAGGCCTCTAATATGTGCCTTAAGGGCACCTCATATCACCCCAGTGGCAGCCGATCCCCTATTACAGCGTAAAAATGTTTGAATCTCCTCTGATATTGGGTCTGTACCTGGGAATAGGCCAAACCAGAACTGGTTAACCTTCCATAGCTTAGTACCCTGAACCCCATCATTGTGAATCTGCAGTTTCATCAAAGAGTGGTCCGATATACTTCTTGGAAGATACTCAACCGTATGTACTTTGGTCAGTGCCATGGAGTTGCTCAAACACATATCAATGCGCCACAGCCCTTTATGAGTAGTAGAATAACAGGAGTAGCATTTCCTATCGGGGTACCTATTCCTCCACACATCACACTAGCCTAGTTCTGCAATCAATCTGGCAAACGGAGTGGGGCCCGAGGGGCCCACAGGCCGAGGTATGGCCGGCGCGAATTTGTGCTTATTTTTATCCAACAAGTTATTAAAGTCCCCAAGGACCCACACCGGCAATCCCAGGTGTGCTGTAATAAAATTGGCTAAGTGTGCCAGAAAGTCTGGGGTGAAGGGTGGAGGAATATAGATATTAGCCACTATACACAGCATACCTGCTAGTTTACACTTTAAAAAAATATATAAACCCTGGGGGTCTATCTATGATAGTATCAGAGCAAACTGCATAGTCAGATATAAAGATACTGACGACTCTGGAGTAGGCAGTATGAGTGGAGTGAAACTGTGTGGAGTATCCGCGATGACGAAGCAAATGTAGCATGTTGGATTGAAGGTGAGTTTCTTGCAGGCATAATACCACAGCAGGATAGGTTTTAACCGCAGAGAACACTGCCACCCATTTCACTCCATCATTCATCCCCCGCACATTCCACGACATTAAAGTATACATAACTGCCACGGGAAATCATAAACCACATCAGGCTGGTCCCTGAAGGACGTAGGAACAGGAGCCCCAGTCTCCCCACCATGCAACAGGTTAGGGGTGCACCCCCAAACCATGTCTTAATAGTATAGCGATGTCCATCCCCCAGTCCAAATGAAGTCCAAAAAAAATATTAAAAGTGCAGGATAGGGGTAAGTAAGATTGTAAAGGCCTCCAGTGCCGCGTCTGATAAGTAATCAGATATGTACCCAGTGTATAACAGTGATGAAGTCTCAGTTTTACCGACCAGTTAATGTTCCATAGTAATCCGTCATAGTTCTTTCTCATAGAGGCAGTCAGCTGCCACCTGCTGGCTGGTGGACATATTCTCCACAATGGCAAACCATAAGGTAATAATAAAATAACAAAAAAAAAAAGGAAACCAAACTGTATAAACATAACTTGAACAGAGAAACCATCAAATGTCAGTCCTCACGGGACAGAAAACTCTTTTGGGGGGCCCCAACGTATCTGGTCAATCCAGCATTCTGGAGGAGCTTGCTTATCCACTGAGATATAATGGTGATAGATTTAACTTAGTTCCGCACCGCCTTAAAAGGAGTCTCATGCCATCAGTACAGAGAAAAAGAAAAAGAAACTGCCTTTAAGCCACCATTCTCTTCTTTAAAGTATGTTCCATATGATCTAGCCATTCCGCAGCAGCATTAGGAGTGTCAAAAAAGTGGGTGTCATTGTTCGCTGCCACCCTCATGCGAGCCGAGTACAACATTGCATAGGTAACTTCAAAGCGCCGCAAGCGCCTCTTGATTTCTGTGAATTTAGCCCTCCGTTGTAGTTCCGCCGAAAAATCAGGATAAAAAGAGATGCGGGTGTTATCCATTTTCATCAGTTCACCTTTGGTTCTAGCCAAATGCAGAATAGCATCTCTGTCTTTAAAGTTTAATAGCTTGTACAGGAAGGGTCTTGGTGGTTCACCAGGGCGCAGGGGCCGAGCGGGCACCCTATGGGCTCTTTCCACCGCGAACATTCGTGAGAAGGCCTCCCTACCAAATGTCTCTACCAGCCACTCTTCAATAAAAATGACAGGGTTTGTACCCTCTGCTCATTCCGGGATGCCCACTGCTCTAATTTTACTACTTCTGGCCCGGTTTTCCATATCTTCTAATCTGGCTGCATGGGCCACGGTGACTACCTGCACATGCCGCATTTCTCTCTGTATGGGTGCCACGTCATCTTCCAGTGTGCTCACGCGGCCTTCCAGGGCCGCTGTACGTTCCCTTAATTTTTGCATATCTTGCCTTACAAGCGGTAGCTCCACTTTAACCCCTTTAACTTCGGAGGTGAGCGAAAGTAGTGTAAGGTTACAGGATGTGACAGCTGCCAGGATCTCTCTAAGTATCGGCTCAGGACTGTCCGATCCCTCTACTGTTGCGGCTGGATTAGGGCCTGGTATGCCCGAGTTACTCACTGTGCCCCAAAGCGTGGGATCTTCTGCGTTCTCCAACCATCCCGGTTCCTGGGTTTCTGCAGCGGGGGCTTCCACGCTAGTTGTAGCTTGCGATCGGGCCAGGGTGTCTCTGAGCCCGGCCTTGGCAAACAGTTTCTGTGCTGCCTCTTTGGCAGTGCAGGGAGATCAGACGCCATCTTGGGAGGAATGGTCCAGTCCCGCCATCCACTCTTTCCCCTTCTTAGACATACGGTGGGGGGTGATGTATATACCCGCAGTAGCTGCTCACTCTGTGCCTCCTGAGTAATGATCTGGTGTGTGTAGAGGCGCGAGGTAAGGCGGGTTTCAGGATAAAAGATAGGATCTTCGGTGGAGAGTTCAGTACGTGCGTCCTACTCCATGCGCCGCAAACCACGCCCCCCCGAACAGCTGTATTTATACTGAGATTAAATTACACACAGGTGGACTCGATTTACTAATTAGGTGATTCTGAAAGCAATTGGTTCCACTAGATTTTAGTTAAGGGTATCAGCGTAAAAGGTGCTGAATACAAGTGCACGCCACACTTTTCAGATATTTATTTGTAAAAAAATGTTGAAAACCATTTATCATCTTCCTTCCACTTCATAATTATGTGCCACTTTGTGTTGGCCTATCACATAAAATCCCAATAAAATACATTTAGGTTTTTGGTTGTAACATGACAAAATGTGGAAAATTTCAAGGGATACTTTTTCAAGGCACTGTAGCTGCAGTGAGAATGCCATCTCCATATTAATGTCCATGGTTTTGGAATGGAATGTCCAGCAAGCGAATACAGGTGTAATGGGCTAGTGTCCACAAACGCTTAGCCATATAGTATGTTTGCATTTTTTAACCCATTTTACATTTTCATTTGTACCTGTCAACGCTGATTGGCATTGTCCGCCCGCATCTCTAAATACTTTCTGAATATCTTTGCCATTATGGATAATTCAATATTATGGATAATTGATAGATGGCATACCTTGTACTTTACATCACTAGAGACAGATTTGACCAGAGAAGGGCCCTTTGCTACCATGACGGGACAGTTTTAGATAATAAGTAAATAGAATGTTCTTAATACAAACAGGAGCTTCAATGGTTGCTATCTTTACTATCTGGTTTTGCTTGACAAAAAACATATTCCATGGTAGTAGATAAAAGTTGTTGTAAAATATTAAATAATAGATCCAGCTATTGTGTTGCTTTTTTTCTGTAAGCATTGAATTAAATGTATGGTTAAAACATAGGATAAAAATAGCATTTTTCTTATATCTTGCCTAGAAAATGGAACCTGCCGTTTAATTGTAATTAGAGGTACACAATGCTGTGCTTGCTGCAGAAAATGGATGTAAGATACAAACAGGGAATATTAACTATGAGTCGTGCTGGCCAAACAAACTGCTACAGAATCCGTCTGTACGAATACATGTTAAACCAGGCCATATGCTTCTAAATTTCCGCCTAAATACTTTAATCCATGTGAATGAAGGTGAACAAATCTCAGAAGGTGTTATGTCACAAAAGCTAAAATGTTATTGCTGATGTGTTCTATGGATGGGCAGATAAACACTGACCTCTTACACAGCTAACCAATTTCTTTGCGAGCAAGCTACAAAACCAGCCTTGTCTGAAAATGTAGCCAGCAGGTAGTTTAAACAGCATGTCCACATTTAGACCTCTAATTATTAAAGAGATTTGAGGAGAGTTGATTTTGATGTATCTGTCAATGTTTTATAACATAGTAGAAAATTATGTGTTTTTCAGACAATCTGAACTCCTTTGTTGTGGGCAATAAGATCCAATGTGTGGACGTTTATCTGAAATTATTTGTAGCAGGGTTGCGCAACCTGTGGCCCACAGAGCTCTCTGATGTGGCCCATGACCTTAAACCAAGGAAGCACATGCCCATGCTCTGGGATGGTGGGTTGGCAAGCCCAGATCATGATCAACAGGCTGCCGACCGCACATCCCAGAGCATTAGAGTTCATGGAGTTAGAGCCGGTAGAGGAGGAATCAGGCAGCTGAGGAGGCAGGAGCTACATAAGAGGATGCTTCCTCTATAGCACCTGGGACCTTTCTAACAGCCTGGAGAGCAATGCCAGCAGAAGCAGGAAAAGATCAGTGTATTAACCGCTTCCCCACCGCGCGCAGTGGCTGCTAGGGGGCGCATGCACCCGCCGTACTCCGGAGCAGTGTGCCCGCGGCTCGGGCAGACCTGATGTCCGCCGGCGAGCCGCGATCAGCGGCCACAGCAAAAGAACGGTGAACCGCTGATGTAAACACGGCAGTTCCCCACTCTGTCAGTGGGGACATAGGAGATCTACTGCTCCCTGTCACTGGGATAAGTTAGATCTCTTATGCCCATAACAGCCCAGCCCCCTCACAGTTAGAACATATGCAGGGAACACTGTTAACCCCTAGATCTCCCCCTGCAGGTTAACCCCTTCACTGCCAATGACATTTACACAGTAATCAGTGGATATTTAAATTTCTGATCGCTGTATAAATGTCATTGGTCCCGAAAAAGTGTCAAAATGGTCCGACATGTCTGCTGCAATATCGCAGTACCGCTAAAAATCGCAGTTCGCCACCATTACTAGTAAAAAACAAAAAAAATAAATAAAAACCCCAGAAATTAATTCTCATCGGTAAACGCGGTCACTTTTGCGCAAACCAATCAATAAACGCTGATTGCGATTTTTTTTTAAACCAAAAATATAAGGAAGAATATAAATTGGCCAAAACCGATGAAAAAAATGTTTTTTTAAATTTTGTTTTGGATTTGTATTTTAGCAAAAAGTAAGAAAAACTTTTTTTCCCCTCTCGTCTTCCAGGACAGCCTCTGAGATATAGGACTCCTCCCTCCGGGACAGGAAACACATTCACCCAATTCCTTAAAAGGCAGTCCTCCAGGCCTCCTCCCTCAGTTTTTTGTGTTTCCTGCCGGACGGGAAGGAAGCATGGAGGGAAGCGTTTTGGGAGCTCCATGTCTCAGGGGTAGCTGAGTTGGAGACCTGGCGTACCGTAGTTGATTTTTTTGACTGCGCACCCCTCCATCCAGTATGCAGGGAGGAGAGAGGTAGCGGGTCCCCCACTGTCAGAAGCTCGGAGAGAGCAGAGCCTCGGTGACCTGGCAGTCCCCATCTCGTCAGCGGAAAGCTGATCTCTGGCCGTGCAGGCAGGGAGGCCTGGGCACGAGCGGGCGCCTGGGGCGTCCGTTGGCAGCGACATCGCGAACGAGCGTGCATGGAGCGTTCGTTCGGGTGCGAGGCAGTCAGGCTTTCCAGATGGGGAAGCGTGCGTGGAGGCGGGGCTTCTGCGTTCCAAGGGCAGGAAGTGAGGTTAACTTCCGGCCAGGAAGTGGTCATCAGAGGGCGCCTGGAGAGTGCTTCCTGTCTCCAGAAGGCGCGGTGGAGGACGCTACAGGCACCTGGGAGCCTGTGAGAGGATCACCTGGACTGATGGAAGCAGCTGCATCGCAGGCAGTGGACCCCGGTCCAGTGGGCACCGGCACCTCCCAGGTAAACATGGGACGTGGTCCACGTATTTTACACTGGGGGGGAGGTGGAGGAGGAGGAAGAGGTATGGGGGTCTTCTCTCCTATACTCTACAGGTGGTGGCACTCTGTGGTTTTCCCAACACTGGGTGGTTTGATAGAGTTGGGATAACGGTTGTTTTTTCTCTTCTCCATCTGGTTCTAGGGAGCAAAGATGGCCCCAAGCTGGGAGAAGCCACTGTGTGCTGACTGTGTTAGTAGGCTAGTCAGGGAAGACACGGCTGCCTCTTGCAGTAGCATCCTAACGTCTGTTAAGGAGGAGATTGCGTCCACTCTCCAGTCTTTTAAGGGGATGATGGACAGAGTACAGGGGGTCTCTGTTCCTCTGTCTAGAACGGCTAGTATGCCTTCACTGTCAGAACCTAGTTTAGAGGACAGTGAGGATAGGGACGCCAGATCACTTACAGCCTCTCAGGCAGACTCTGATTCTGAGCCGGAGGATGAGGATGATTCCCCCAGGGGGTCCAGATATAAGCGATCACTGGACGATGTGGGGGATTTACTTAAGGCTGTTTATGAAAATTTAGAAATTAAAGAAGAAACGGTACAACTGTCTAAGCACGACCGCCTATACCTTGGGTCTAGTGCGCAGGAGGCCAGAGTTTTCCCAGTGCATAAGTCCTTGGTAAAAACGATTTTGCTGGAGTGGGAACATCCAGAAAGAAGACCCTTTTTTTCTGGAAACCTTAAGCGTAGGTTCCCTTTTGAGAAGGGTTCAGAGCATCCCTGGAACAAAGTCCCAAAATTGGATGCCCTGTTAGCCAAAGTCTCGAAGAAGACGGACTTGGCGTTTGATGATCATGGGTCACTTAAGGATCCTATGGACAGGAGAGGGGACGTGCTGCTGAAAAGGGTTTGGGATGCAGCAGCCATTGGGCTCAAACCAGCCTTGGCGGCAACTTGCGTCGCCAGGAATTTGGAGTGCTGGCTGACAAAGCTACAGTCCCACATTGCTGCAGGTACATCTAGGCAGCAACTCCTTAAATCTTTCCCACTGCTATTTAAGGCAGTGGGGTTCCTGGCAGACTCTTCAGAGGAGTCAGTGAAACTGGCAGCCAGGTCGGCGGCGTTGGTAAACGCAGCCAGACGAGCAGCGTGGCTGAAGGCATGGTAGGGGGATGCGGCATCTAAGCTTAAGTCTGCGGCCTACCATTTTCAGGAGACCATCTTTTTGGGGCTGGATTGCAGGAGGCTCTGGAACGGACTCAGGATAGAAAAAAGGCCTTCCCAGAAAAGAAAACGAAGGAGGGCAAGCGGTCCTTTCGGGGCTTCAAGCAGCAGACCCAGCAAGGAAAGGAAGGACGCCCTAAAAAACACTGGACAGGTCATAAGGGGCAGGGTAGAGGAGGACTCTTATTTAATCCTCCCCAAACCACCCCAAAGACCAAGTGACGCCGTCATCCCAGTGGGAGGGAGACTGGGGGACTTCCTTCCACAATGGAGGACGATGGTCTCAAGTCCATTCATTTTGAACATCATAGAGAATGGATACAGACTAGAGTTCATGTCAAACCCCCAAACCAGTTTTCTTGTAACCCAGCTCCCCCGAGATCGGGAGAAGGCCAAGGCTTTATGCCAGCTTCTGGGCGAATTGGCAGACCAAAGGGTCATCATAGAAGTACCGGAGGACGAACGACAGCAGGGGGTGTATTCCCATGTTTTCGTGGTCAGGGAAGCCTTCGGGGAAGTTCAGGTTGATCCTCAATCTCCGGCCATTGAACGGATACCTGAGGTACAAGCGGTTCAGGATGGAGTCGATATTTACGGTGTCGAATCTCCTGTTCCCAGATTGTTATATGGCAACGGTGGATCTAAGGGATGCGTACCTCCATATTCCGATCCACCAGGATTGTCAGAAGTACCTACAGTTGGCCGTCAGGATAGATGCAGAGATTTGGCATTTCCAGTTTCGGGCACTTCCTTTTGGGCTAGCATCCTCTCCGAGGATATTTACAAAGGTACTGGCAGAGGCTTTAGCCCCACTACACCTCAGAGCCATAACAGTGACTCCTTACTTGGACGACCTCCTGTTTATTGCTCGGTCAGAGGAGCAATTGACGAAGGATGTGCGGGAGGCACGGAGGTTCCTAGAGGACCTCGGGTGGCTTATAAACCAGGACAAGTCTCAACTTGTTCCTTCCCAGGAGGTGCGCTATCTGGGCTACACAATCTCGTCCAAGAGGGGGAAGATTTTTCTTCCGCCAGAAAAAATCGAGAAGGTGGGTCTGGCGGTGGCACAACTTCAGACCAGTCGGCAGGCTCGGATCAGGGAAGTCATGGGAGTGGTAGGTTTGATGACTTCCTGTTTCCCGGCAGTCCCCTGGGCGAGATGTCATCAGCGTCCGCTTCAGAGTCATCTGCTAGCCTGTTGGAAGGGCGACCAAGAGATTTTGGACCACTTTATGCCCCTACCGGTCAGGGTCAGGAGGTCTTTATGGTGGTGAAGATCTCTGCACAATCTGGGCCAAGGGTTGGAGTGGATCAGACCAGCGGCTCAGGTAGTGACGACGGATGCCAGCGCCTTCGAGTGGGGAGCCCATCTGGAAGGCGACTGGGCTCAGGAGTCGTGGTCTCCAGAGGAATCCAAGAGATCGTCAAACCAGAGAGAGCGCTTGGCAATTCAGAGGGCTCTTCTAGCCTTCCAGACCCAGGTAAAGGGACAGCACCTACAGATTCGGACGGACAATGCGGCAGCAGTTGCGTATGTCAACAAGCAGGGGGGAACAAGAAGTCCTCCTCTACAGAAGATAGCGGGCGAGCTCTTCACTTGGGCCGAGCAAAATCTGGCCTCGCTGTCGGCAGTCCATCTGAAGGGCACTCAAAACTCCTTGGCAGACTTTCTCAGTCATCAGCGTATAAGGCAGGACGAGTGGTCTCTCAACAGGGAGGTGTTCGGACAGATAGTTCGCAGATGGGGTCTGCCGGAGATAGACCTCTTCGCCTCAGAGGAGAACAGGAAGGTCACCAGGTTTTTGTCCCTGGATCCTCACAGTCAGGCAGCAGGGATAGATGCCCTTGCTTGCAGATGGAGTTACAGCCTGTGTTATGCCTTTCCGCCTGTAAGGTTGGTGGCGGCAGTGCTGTAGAAATTCCGAAAAGAAAGAACAGATCTGATCTTGGTGGCTCCCTTCTGGCCAAAGAGACCTTGGTTTGCCAGCATCAAAGATCTGGCAGTAGGACCACCATTTTCTCTCCCGGTGAGACCGGATCTGATCGTCCAGGGACCAGTTCTCCACCCTGGGGTGGAGGCCCTCAGGTTGACGGCCTGGTATCTGAAGAACAGTTGCTGAGAGTTCAGGGGTTCTCAGAGAGGGTAATCCATACCTTGCTGAATTGTCGTAAACCCGTCACCAGGGCCATTTACACCAAGGTCTGGAAGCGTTTTAACGCCTGGTTAGTGGAAGAGGGGCACCAGTGTCCAGGTATTCCGCAGATCTTGGACTTCTCTCTTGGGGACTTGAGAGTCGTTGACAAGAAGTCTATGGTCCGGCAGTTGGACTCCCGGAGGTGGGGTCCCACCTCTTGACCAGGGACCTGCTAGTCTAGGCCAGAGTGGCCCTCTCTTTTACCACCAGGATGACGGTCTAGAAACTACGACCGTTTGGTTCCAGAGAAACCGGTCTTCCCTCGGTGGTTCTAGTCTAGACAAGAAAGAAAAGCCTTAAAGATGTCGTGACGGCGGTGGTTGGAATGTCCGCCTTTCCGTATTGTGTCCGACATTGA